>LPNX010432917.1:356043-429211 GCA_001517045.1 Pseudotsuga menziesii | reverse complement strand
GAGTATACCTTGTATATATTGGGCCTACAAAGAATTGCAGTTATATGAAAATTTGCCCAACCTAGTTAACAAATAATGGCAAACAATAGGAATACTGATAAGAGAAGCTTTTATGTACATTACTTTTCTTAAGGATTATGTGATGAATGCCACAGGTTTGTCTCACAAGGCAAAAGGATTATACAAATACAAGAATTAATGAACGAGCTTGCAACAATAATAGGCGATCTGGCCGAAAGGAATAAGATTCAAGAAGGGATGTTTGGTTGTATGTTATAGTCAACACAGGTATACCAATTTCATTTTCATGATTGCTTTGTCCATTCCCATTTATTTGTGTAAGGCTGTGATCTACTATCTGATCATTGATGCTAATATTTGATATATCATTAAGCAGGAGGTTGTCATTGTCCCACCCTTTATTGGTCTGGCTATATGAACAAAACCTGGAGTTTGAGAATATGTTCGTGTCAATGGCAATGATCTTTCAATAGAGCAAATTACAGTACCAGAATACCTAAAACTCAAGGAATGCCTCATGGATGAGGAATGGTAGGAACAATTATGTTTTTGTCTTTTTCTCGGAGAAGTAAAAATGATACCAAATAAAACACATTTCTCTTTTGCATTTTAAGGTGTTGGGCACAAAAGTATGCTTAGAGTAAAGTTACAAATGCATATTGATCTTTTCGGTTTTGTGTTTAGATGCATATAATGTTCAAGTTCAAGCAGAAAGAGGCATTGATATCAGTTTTACAAGATTTATTGATGTTTAGTGTTGTGAATGGATGATACACACAACTTTTTGGGGTTAATACTTGGATGAAAAGGATGCATTATGCATATAGAAGTGTCCTTATCTACCCTGTTTCTTTTGTTTTATCACAATCTAAAAAACTGAGCGTATTCGTGGTAATGTACCTATAGGCCCAAGCATGACTATGCCTTGGAACTGGACTTTGCGCCATTCAATGCATCATTCCCTCGTATGGCAAGGCCCTCATCAATTGGAAATGGAGTCCATTTTTTGAGCAGGAATCTGTCATGCTGGCTTTTTCATGATGCACAAAGCATGCAGCCCTTGCTGTATTTCCTGCAAATGTGTAATTATTCTGGTGAGGTAAAATAATGCAATCTTTTACATGTTATTATCTTGATCTCATGGCTAGAATCATTTGGTATGAAGTAGGTCCAGGACAAGAGTTATCTGGTTAGTTTCCATATAGATTATACTTTATGCTACTTGATGTTATTTACAGAATGTATACTATGCTTCATATCATGGAAGGCAAATTCTGCATTTTGAAATGTATTTGAAATAGCATTCTCTTCTCAGATAGACAAGGAATTTCACTAGTTTTGAATGTTTTGGATAAACCTTCACATGAATGTCCAGAACTTCTCCATGGATTCAAGTTTCTTCCATTTCAAGAAGACATAATTAACTATAAGCTCAAAATTTGAGATTAAGGCCAATCTCACTAACGCTGGGAAGGAGCAGGACAATATCAATCCTCTGCTAGTGCTTACTCAACTGACTTAAAAGTTAGACTGAAGTCTTACTTTGTTCAAGTCACATCATATTTTGGGAACCTGCACAACTAGTCTTTATATCATTGACCTTGGTTTAGTGAATGGACTGTTTGCTTTAATCCATTTCCCTTGATTGGCAGAAACTTATGGTGAATGATACGATAGATAGCGTGTGCCAGCTTCAAATAGCCCTGGGCAAGGCAGAGGAAATCCTGTCTGATATCCGAAAGGATGCACCATATGAATATTTTGAGGAGAGGTAACGAAATCCTTGAGCTTCCAACAATAAGGGAATCTATCATTTGTGGAATACAGGTTTTGATAAAGACCAGATATCATCTTAAACTTGCATTTGTATCATTAGATTCTTTGTTGCTTTCAGAGTTCTTATTGGGAATAACTAGCCAAGAGTAGTGAAATATTACCAGTTGCATGCTGAGCAAACTCAACTTTCTTATTTGACTAAAAAGTTTCATCGTTATAACTGGACAGATTCCAGGACATTGGACTAGAGAAAGGATGGGGAAGCGATGCGCATAATGTACTTAACACGATCCATTTACTCTTGGAGGTTCAATAGGAACCTGATCTAATTGCCTTAGAGAAGTTTTTAGGAAAAATTCCCAATGTATTCAATGTAGTAATATTCTCACCTCATGGATATTTCGGCCAAGTAGATGTTTTGGGGTTACCAGACACTGGTGGACAGGTAAGCTATGTTCTGTTTTCTTCATACATTTTCCATGACAATTGTAATAGCTGCTGTTTTTTCAGTTTACATAGGACCCATTCTCTCTTGAAATAACAATGAATTTATTGAAAAATATCCAAAGATCCTCCATATTGGGTTTCCATCAACTGCTTTCATGATCTGAATGCACTACAGAATCGAAGTAGAGATATAAAGGAATACACCATGACACCAAAGACACTCCTTATCTTCCCTTGAGAACTTCATCTTTTTGTTCTGCGAAACACAGGTTGTGTACATACTGGATCAAGTTAAGGCATTGGAAGAAGAACCGCTGAGCAGAATTGAAGAGCAAGGAGTGGAAATTACACCTCGGATCCTTGTGGTAAGATGTTGTTCTGTACTATCATAAAGTATTAGTTTTAACCATTTAGACAATCAATGGTTCATTTCGCAGCAGGATACAAAAGTATATAGTTTTTGATGTAATATCCAAACTGTCTAGATCTATTTGTAACTGCATAAGTCATTTCATGTATTTCACATAACTCGTCTTATCCCCGAGGCCCAAGGGACTAGATGCAACCAGAGAATTGAGAAAATTCTAAACACAAAATATTCACAAATATTGCGTGTACCCTTCAAAACAGAGAAAGGGGTTCTGCAACGCTGGGTTTCAAGATTTGATGTTTGGCCTTATCTTGAAAAGTTTGCAGAGGCAATTCCTATATCTATCATATATTTTTTTCCCAGATTTTCGATTTCTATATGTCCATAATGCACACAACTCTCAACATGGAAAATAGTGAAATGCAAAACTTTTCTCAAACTACTGAAAGCTTTCACTTCAATATATAAAGATTTTTAAGTTTAAAATGTTGTATTTACATTTTGTTTGTGTTCAGCTATATGTAGTTATCATTTTCCTCTGTTTATGTTGAATACATAGTTTGCTCATCTATGGACTTGTTATGCATATATTTTCAGGATGCAGCAAATGAAATAGTTGAAGCATTGCAAGGGAAACCAGACCTGATAATTGGGAATTACAGCGATGGGAATCTAGTGGCTTCATTGGTTGCAAACAAATTCGGGATCATTCAAGTGTTAACTACTTGACCATAATGCTTTATGATGATAGATGATACTTTCTTTCCTGACATTTTTAATAGAACGATTCATGAAACAACATTAACCATTTTATTGACCATTTTATGAGCTCGTAGTTTTGAAGACTCTTGCAATATGTGATTATGGTGTAAGTGATTTTTTAGGAATAGCCAGAGGATGACTACCCACCCTATGCAAATGGGCCAGGATATATCATATCTCGAGACATTGCAAACTTTTTTCACACGTGGAACTTTGCCTAGTTTGCCCGTTGCAGGTATAGCATCCTTGTCGCTATTCCTGCGATTTGCATTTAAAAAAAAAAAACTTATACAAAGCGTGGATACAGCGACGACCAAGCGTGGATACAGCGGCGGCTAGGCGTGGATATAGCGACGGCCAAGCGTGGATAGAGCGATGGCTAGACGTGGATATAGCGATGGCCAAGCATGGATACAGAGACGGCCAGGCGTGGATATAGCGACGGCCAGGTGTGGATACAGCGACCAAATTAAGAGTCGTCTCTATTGCGATGAAATTGTTTCCACGGAAAAAAAAAACACTTAGACGTGGCAATATCCACACTTTTCCGTGGATAGCGCCACCTTTTTCCGTGGCAAAATTGATCACTTGTACTAGTGTCGCAAAGCTCAAAACACAAAATTTGTAGCTCGCAACAATACCTTTCCAATGGTACCAAGAGAGCCCCAATATGACTTCGAAATCAAAAGTTATATAAAAAATACCATAATATACTCTTTTTCTCTCTCATTTTTTCTTATCTCTCTCTACATTTTTCTTATTTATGATACATATTGGGCTTGGTAATTCCTTATGTCATCGCTAATAAAAAAAGCTTGAAGGAAGAAATAAAAAATAACAATACAGTGCTTTAGAAAGAAATCAAAAACGAAATTGTTATGGTACTAGAAAGAAGGTGTTCGCACCCTGTAATTTTCCTATGGTTGTAGTAGGAAATCATAGGGGTAACCATTTAAAGCAACCTTTAGACTATATTCTAGCCAATACAGTCAGAGAGGGCTCTCTCATTGTCACAGTAACATTCACATGCACATATGTCTTTAAACAAGCATGCAGAAGGCTAGATTTCTGCTGGTAATAGAGTTGTTTGTAAAACAAAAGATTGAAAGACATACAAATAATAAAACCATTGGGCGATGGAGTCACAGACCTAAAATTTCAAGGACGTTACAGAAGATGATGATTAATGAATTTATCTTCTATATTATGAGGCAAAGTAAGTGCATCATTCAGTTAAATATATTTAAGCAGCGGTAGGAGAAAGGGAGGAAAGCCCAATATGACAAGGGGCACCTATCAATGGATGAATCCCTTGCAACACCTTTAGCAGAATAACATAATTAGGGAAATAGCAGAGATGGAGCATATAACCATGGATGAATTCCATAACCACCATAACAAACAGATAATGAATGCTACATCTAATGAGAAGAGCGCTTAATGAAACAAATTCTTCTCGTACAACTACAAAGCATTCTTACAGAAAATAACATATATGAAAATGGAATAAACAAAGAACACAAACTAAATACAGACACCGTGATGAATCTCATAACCACAGAGAATCATTTTCATTACTACTCCCAAAAATGTTTGCAAAGCTACAATTCCAGCGTTGAGGCCTAAAAAATATGCAAGTCAATCCAACCCCTATTCTCCTCTTAGGAGGCTATATTTATGATGCAAGGGCTCCCAAGACCCACCTTGAAATAGAGCCTAATTAGATTTACAAAATTGGGGAATCGACCCAGAATTGGTATAGTACATTCTGACATCAGTGAGGTGGTGCAGTCACCATGCTCTTTATAAAATGGGAAATAAGGAATATTGAACATGCTCGACAAAACCGGTAATGTGGCGAATGGGGATTCAAATCGCTTGTCATGATAGTGATGATTTGTAGTAATCCTAGTGGCTTGGAACTAACCTAGCTTGGCTTGTTTCTCCTCCTAGTGATGCATGCAGTAGATACCTAGTCCTCTTGAACCTCTCCATCGTCTTCCACTAATATGGAGATGGTAGTTCCAGTGCAGACATTTCCTTCACTAATACGCGTAGTTCAAAATGGTCCTGGTAGGAAAAAATTTGTAGGTGGGAACATGCTTCTTTGAAAGCAAACAAGATTTCAAATTCATTTTCCAGTTTGTCTACGATTATCCCGCCCATTAATGACCGAGTCATATCTACAAATTTTAGGTGGTCTTGTCTGCGCGCAATCAATTTTGTGTGGTATGTCTCCTTTGTCAGCATTGAACCCCCCTCTTTCCAGAACAAGGGAAGCTGTTATCTGAATAGCAGATAAAAATATTCAATTAACCATTCCACTTGGTGAGCCAAAACGTTGACCTTTTCCTGGACTGTATCCAGGTAGTGATGTTTGTTATCACCTTCCTTGCTCGCGTCATGATAGGGATTCTGTCTTTAATATTTGATTTCTTTAGATCATCCTCGGAAATGAAGTTAAGGAAGCGATAGCATTATTGGCATACTTGATTGCTTTCTTATTTATATTTTCCCATGCCATTGTCATAGCCTGCTTGGATTAATAAATCACTATTTCTTTGTCTAAAATATAGTCCATGTAGGGAATGAACTTGTTTTCTTCATCAATAATAGCATCCCATATTAGGTGTTTTTCCCCCTAAACCTGTAATTGGCCTATCACCTGTTTGGTCAATTTGTCGTTCTTTACCTTCATATCTCGACATTTGGCCTCCCAGGCTTGGTACTTAGTCTCCCATCCTTTCCTTTCCTGCTCTTTTTGCACCCCCATGTCCTCCAGGACCTTGTTCTCATGTCTCAACCCATTCAATTCTGCATTCTTTAAACTCACCTGGGACATATCTTATACTATGATCTGTTCACCCGATTGAGCCATGGGGGTTACCATCCCATCTTCCGGTTTCTTCTCTCTCTCTCCTCTGGTTTCCTCTCTGTTTCATCATGTTTGTCTTTCAATATCTTCTTATTTTCTGTTGCCAAAGCCATGTCCTTCTACCATTGTTTTCCTTTGTCATTGAGTTTTAATAACTTTGCTTTGCAGTCTAATAATTCATTCTTCATATTTTATTTTTCCTCTTCTATCTCATCTAGTTCTGGCCATTCTAATAACTGAGTAGCAGGAATGTTTATCTTCTTCTTTAACAGTTGGATGGAGTTTTCCTTCTCTTCCAACAAATTTTTTATTCCTTCTCCCTTGTCCACTTGTCCTCCACCAGCTAGAAGGTTTTCCTGTAGCTTTTTGATTTGTGCTTGGTGTGCCCGATTCTCCAACCTTTCTTGTATTAACTGATTCTCAATATTTCTTTTGCTAGCTTCCAACTTAGATAAATTTAGGTTGGTTTTTAGCAAGTCTATGAACATGATGTCCCCTGTTTGTTTATGGAAATGGATCAGGTCTGGGATGGGGACATTCTCTAGGTTTATCCTTATCTCGTCAACCTTGTTGTCTGTTGCTAGTGCCAATTTCAAGGTGTTGTGGGTTTGATCCCTCATAGCGATGAGACACATGTGGATTGGAAATCTTCCTCACATTCGTACATAGCTTTAGATTTTCTCCTGTAGTTGTATCCTTGGTTTCCTTATATTTATCCAACAACTCCATCTTATCCATGAATTGGGACAAGGAAATGGTGGGGTTGTCAACAAAGGAATATTCCTTGATTTCAAAGGCAGGTCTAGTTGTCATGGTCTCTTTCTCCCCTTTGTGCTCTTATGTATTTTGGACCAACTATCCTTTTGTTTCAATCTTCTTCCTCTTTGGGAACCTAGTGCTTTCCTCATATTCAATGTCCATAGAGTCTGAACCCTCTCATTTACTTGTTCTATTAGAGTAACTGGATAGAGTAACTTTCCTCACTTCTGCAACCATGTTTGAAATATCAGGCATTAGTGATGTGATTTCCTTCACAGAAGAGTTGGAATATTTATCCATGCCAGCATTGTTGGGATGTCCCTTGGGGTAATCATCCCAATTGGAAGACTCTGCTAACCCAACCACCTCCTCATGTTTGAAGGGTTTCCTCTTGACAACTATCCTTCTGTTTGAGATGACATGATAAGGGTCATACTCAACTGCAGGATCTATAGGAAAATCAATTTCCTTCAACAAATTATCAACCATGAGCAAAGCGTTTTTTTCTTAATAGTTAAAGGGCCCATATCCCAGGGGTAATTGATGTCAGTGGAATTTTGTACTTCAAGAAATGTTTGGTTTCTACCATTAGATTCCACTTGATGAAATCCAAAGAAAAAACCCTAGGGTTCATGAAGGCAGGCAGTAGATATGGGGGGTGGGTGAAACCATACAACTTTATGACCATTCCATTCTCAAAGAAAAACCAGTCGCCCATCCTATTCTCTGTGGAGGGATTCAAGGCGACCTTCATTTCAGGTAATACTCTCGGTAGCCTCTTCTAGAACATAAAATTCTATATTTCCTCCATAAGGAATTTCATGAACTTTGTGTAGTCTCTTCTCATTTTCGGTCAGCACCATTTTGAGTAACAACAAGTTTTCTTCATTATGGGAAAGAAACATCTTCATCAAGTAGTACTGGAAACTGAAGGTTTTGGTTCTACTAAAATTCACCAACTCAGAATGGATGTTCTTAGAAAGAAATTCATTGAATTTAAGGCATGACACTTGTCAGGCCTGACCTAACTCATTTGACTTGATTGAGTAGGCACTTAAGACAAAACAAAAACTGAGGAGAGGTTCGGTGATGTATTTATCGATGTCGAGACCTAGGAATTGACTTAACAACGTAGTAGCACACTGGGTTTCTTCGTTGAATAGGTTGGAATCAAGGAGAAAAAGTTGGCCCGATAGACTAGCATCAGGTTTGAGATATTTCTTGAAGAATTCTTCCTTTCTCTCTACTAGGGACTCTTTAAAGTATTGCAGTATGGACTCATCTGATTAATCTTGAACTCTTAGGGAAAAATATTTAGGAATTGACATGGCCTTTATAATAGTTAATGAATTGACTGGACATAGGATCGTAGAATGGATAACATCCATAATTATTCTCTCAGAGATAGATTATTTATCGACACAACCGGTAACGAATTCATGGAAACTTGGGGTTTTCTTGGTTGCGAAAAATTGAAAAAGGACTGGTGCAGGTTATGGACATCGGTGCCTTGTTCCCAAAGAAGCATCAGCCTCTCCTTAACATCACTAATAGGTTCATGTATTAGAAGGGTGTCGAACACTTCAAACTCCCTATCTTCAAAGGCTTCTTCTACCTTCGAACCTTCCAGGTTTTGAACTTCAAAACTTTCAGAATGAGCCATTTTTAAAGGTGGCAGAAGGGACAAAGGATTACCTGGTAATATTTGACGAGTGGTCATGGGTCGTCATATGCATTGGTTGATCCTGCATTTTTATGGCTCTTGCTTTCCAATTCTTTGTAGAATAAAATAATGCTGCAAATTCTCGTGCGCTATAATCTTTATATATCTCTGCATTCCTACCCACCTCACATATTTTGTCTATGAAAAGGGATCCTTTCCATAGATCTAAATCCTTAGAAATCCAAGCCGTTGGAGGATATGACCCTTCCTGACCATCTATCTCCTCGAGATGAAATAGATGCCATTGACACTATAGGCCTTAATCTCCATTTCGAAATCCCTTCTCCTCTTTATCCCCCTTGCATCTTTCGACAATGTGATGTACCTAGGTCGTATATTTCCTTCATGTTGGACTTCAACCATCCAACTATGTGGCCCATACCCTGCTTCGCGATCTTCCTGCTTTTTAATCTTCATGCATGTTTTCACCATGAAAATATCCTGGACCGTCGATCCAATCCTTCGCTTGATCCCCTCCCTCCAAAGGTGTAGGCCCTAAAAAAAGTTTTGCATCACCTCATCACCTTATCTACCGTGAACCTTCCTGCCATGAAATGCATCTTCATCACAGATCTAGCCCCTTCCCAAAATTGTGACCATTGGGGTAGGTGGGCCTTACAAGATTTTCTGATCATAATCTATGTTATTCTCTCTGCAGGTTGGATGTGCGAAAACCCTACCTACCATTAATTTTGATCCAAGCACCATATTGGCCCTTGGGATATAGGTAAAACCATAAATCTCGCACATATTTACAGCTTAACTCTCCGCACTTATCTTCCATTGCTAAATCCTTCATAACCGTTGATCTGCGCAACCTACCCATCCAACAGCTGATTTTTCTCATCATTTAACCTCATTATGCATGTGATTAGCTTGTGCGACATGGGATAACCTGATTTAGTGCTCAGTCTTAGGATAAGTTTCCCTAACAACCTCAAAAATTCCAGATGTAGAATTTTTTTTCCTATGCCCCTCTCTACAAGGAAGTCACTGCTTGTGTTTATATAGAAATATCTGAAATTAGCACAAGTGCTATCAGCAGCTCTAACTCTAGGATGTTATCCTCCCTGTGAGGTAGATAAGAACTTGCATATATTGTGTTCCTGATCCATAGGGATGGTTTGCAATTATTTCCTGGAAAATTCCCGGTGTGCTCTAAAAACAAAAACTGAACGAATAATTAAAAATAAAGAGAAATAAGTGATCAAAGGAAATGCTCGCCATGCCGAGATTATTCATTTCTACCTACAGTACCTACTGAGCATCAAATCTCAGTCAAGTACCTTCTGACTTCCAGTGAAGCCAAGCAAGAAAATGACATCATAGGAACATTTTCTCGTCATGTTTGATCAAAAACATCAATGATGAGATAAATGGTAAGAGGTTATGTCCAAACATATGATCTTTACTGGACATGGCTAAGTCACTACTCTTGTTTCTAATATTATCCACATACCCAACCATTGGGTCATGAAAACCTTCAGAATGTCTTGTTATGTATCTTCCATGAGAAAGTCACTCCATATACTCAGCCACTGGATCATAGAATCCATGACTATCTTTAACCTTTCTTAGCATTTGTTGGTCCCAAGATTGTTGCTCCAACTATAACTTCCCCTGCATATTGTCGAGTTTTTTTCCAAAATACTCATGCGAAGGGTGTTCCTAACAGCTTGAGACTAAGGCATCAGACTCCCCACTCCAAACGTCATCTTCCAAACCCTGTCCTTCGTTATGCATTTCACATGGAATATTTTCAATAAAATCAAGTAAACTGAGCTCTTCCTGATATGAATATTTTGTATTGGAAGGATGGGACGAGGCATCCCACACTGGACCCCCATCTTCCCAGTTTTCATCCTCATATTTATCATATAATGGGGGACTGAGATCTTCCTCAAGACCCCCACAGACGGGGCTTGAAACAGGAAGACTAATTTCTTCTTTAAACAAATTATAATATTCCTAATGTATAGCCCTAGGATTCTCACCTATGTGCTCATAAATGGGAAGGATAGAATGCACCGCAGTTTCTACTTGTTCACCCCCTTCAGCATCCATCCTCAAGAATTCCATGACATCATTCCTCATGTCTATTTTTTGTGCTTGATTAGAAACCTTTAATATTTGTTTCAAAAAATTAAAAGAGGAAAAGTAATGGCAGGAAGTTACCCTCCTCCTGTTGAATGTATTCTTCATGGGAAGCAGAATGGGAGGAGGAGGAGACTTTAGTTGTTTGTCCTCTTCCTCTCCCACCAATAGAGGAGGCCTCGTATGTTCCTATAGATCTTCAGGTGAAGTTTGAACTTTCTCAACACACAAACACTACAACAAAACTATGTGATTAGCTTTCTTTTTAGCATCCATTATCACTTGTAGTGTATTTTTCATCTTTTTTTTGAAAAAGTGGATGCTTATCCATAGGATGGCTCTTTTAATGGATTTATTTGCATCCCTTTAAAAAAATTTGGCACTGTTTTAGATGCTAATTAGAATCCCAATTAGCTTCCCAAATAACATCCCAAATAATGTCCCAATTAGTGTCCCAATTAGCATTCCTTTTGCCATCTCTTTTAACGTCCTGTTTTAAAAGTTAATGTTATTTTGGACACTAACTAGAATCCCAATTAATGTCCCAATTAGTGTCCCAATTAGCATCATAATTATCATCCCAATTAACATCCAAGTTAACATCCCAATCAACGTCCAAAAAAACATCCCATATAACGCTAAGAATAACCTCCAATAAAACATCCTGAATAACATAGCACCATATATTAATCCATGGTTAGCGACAAGAATTGTGCCATGAATTTTGGAAAGAAAAACATCCAACATAGCACCAATTATAGAGCCATTAATTGAGCCTATAAAACATCCAACATAGTGCTAGGTATATATCCATGTATAGTGCCTAGAATAATGCCTTAGAGCTAGGAATTGTGTTTGGAAAACGTCTGACATAACGTTAGATGTATCAATGTCAATGTCAATGATCATGATTCATGTGATAGTACTTTTGGATCTTGATTTATCATAGTGGCACTTAAATGGTTGTAACACTAGTACAAAATGAGAGATAAGTGACCAGGTGGCCAAAAAACTTGTTCGCCATAGTTTTTTCAAGGGATAAATGACCAAAATTGAGATAACTAAAAATGACCAAGATAAATGACCAATTTGGTCATAGGATAAGAACTAAACTAAAAATGACCAATTTGGTCATTGGATAATAACTAAATTAAAATGACCACATAACAGTTGGTCATTTATTTGGTCATTTTCAATTGTGTTACTCCGACAATGGAAAATGACAATTTTGACAATGAATTTGTACAATTTACTAAATTCTAACATTGCATATGGATTCAAATACCCCTTTCTAGGGAGTCTCTGAATCCATTTGCAGTGTTAAGGTTTAGTAAATTGTATACCCCCTCGTGTGTCAGAGCTCAGCATTAATACATGAAGCATATTTTCCCCGCTTACATTAGCGACCTTATATGTAGTTTTCTTTTCTTGGAGCAAAAACAATTTGCTTATATGTTTTACATCCTTCCCAATGTATCGTAATAATTTTCAATACATCTGTGGTACACGCATCAATAAAAAACATCCCAAGTTGAGATATCGCAAGTACCATGATAACTAAAGATCTAAAAATGACCACATAACAATTGGTCATTTATTTGGTCATATTTAGTTGTGTCACTCCAACAATGAAAAAATAAAATTTTGATAATGAGGGTCTACAAAGTAAATTGTATACCCTTCATGTGTCATAACTCAACAATTGACACAAATTATCTTATAAATTCTATTCATGTAAATTGTGCAGTCACTTGACAAATATTAAAAATTGACATAATTTTGACAATGAATTTCATGAGCAATACTTTAATAAATTTTAATATTGAATGAGATGGATTTCAAGACCCCTAAGTTGGATATAAATCAACTATCCACTTCCAATTCCTCATCCATTAATTATTGGATCTTCGCATATTCCATAGGAATCCAAGGAGGATGTTCATGTCTTTAATATATCTTGCACGTAGAAATCCATATACGTCACATATTCATCAATACAATGCTTGAATCTCATATTATCAACACGTAACCTTATTGACTAAGTCCATTTTATCATAGGATCTCTCTCACCATTCTCATTTGCATTCTGCAATCCTAGGTGTTTGAAATTCTTGATGTGTTGAGACAACTAATTAATTAATTATAGATACACTTTGTAGGCTTGCAATCTAAACATTTATTCTTCAACAAAGGCATACAACTTCTTATATATATAGATTGAATTATAAATAATTCAACATAATTTAATATTAACAAGGATCTGTAGACGTTGGATAGATTCCATCCATCACTCCCCTCATAAAAGCATCAATAATTTATGGTTATAATTCCTTACCAAAATACTAGACAACATGTAATTGGTCTCTCTAGGCTTGAAAAAGAATACTAATAATTTTATTTTCTTAAGAAAAAAATAACTATCATCATTAACATATAAAACATTAATATATAAATATAAAACTTCATATCTAAACAAACATTAGTATTTAAATTCACAAATATAAACTAAAATCAAAGTCTAGGTTACTAAAACACATTTGAGATATAATATTATTAATATATATATATATATATATATATATATATATATATATATATATGAAATTTCATATATAAACAAAACATTAACATATAAATTCACATATATAAATTAAAATCAAAGTTTAATAACACATTTATCATATAATATTGTAAATAGAAAAACAAAATCATTAAAAAATGTTAAGACACACACAAGCCTTGATAAAGATCCCTTTTGACCAATGTTGGATATGAAAGGCCCCAGTGATTATCCCATTCCAGGTGGTTCACCAATCCTAAAATGATCTTAACACAAGCGAGGAGAAGCAAATTGGTATACCCAACATTTGGGGAACAGTCGAGGGGAAATCCCATAATTTGGTTGCCTGCCATAGTTTCAGAGTATGGAACCATGTGATGGTTTGATGATGGCCATGAAACCCAACAATATGTCTCTTACGTAGATATTTGGCTCCATTGGCAACAATTTTTTTATGATGGTTGTTAAAAGGCTCGATCTACTCCACTACATAGAGAATACTTGACTCCATTGATGTAAACGTTTTGGCCATGGCTCGATTGGCACCAAAATTTTGGCAAGGGATTTATGATGGAAGTGAAATCCATAATAACATGGCTCAATATACTCCACTATGCAATGATTTGGGGCTTGAATGGCGTCAAATATTTGGATTTGGTAGTAGGATAGGGCGTTTGGGTCTAAGAGGTGATTCAATAACTCAATCCTATTAGAAATTGTGTTTGGGGTTTGGGAAATTCTCTATATATCTTGTTATAATTGAAAAACAAACAGCAACACATGACAGAACTTGGAGGCTCCTAAAGAGGCTAACAAGGGATTTGCAAGAACAAAATTCAAATCTACTTCGCCTTCTTAGGTTAGAAAATGCCATGTTTCCTCTTCCCTTGCTGTTTTTATGTTCCTTGAAAGTATTCTCTATAGATGTGAGGAGGAAATAGATTCATTTAGCATGATTTTTTTCTATACCCATAAAACGGAGTGGAAATGAATCCTATGATATATTGGCAATATAATGATCTAGCATGAATTAAACATACTACGATAAACATAACCATGTCGAAGAGTGGTATACTTTTTTTGTGCTTAAAGAAAATGAAAAATACTTTGGGATTAGCAAAATGGAATCTGGGTAAAAGAGAGAGAATATTCATAAGATAGGTCGTGTCTTGACTAAAAACTCAAGACACAAAAGATCTCAAAAGATACCCTCAAAACATCTCATTTTCATTGAGAATGCTTCATGGCATGGGATTAAAATGCAAGAATGAATTTGTTTTCCATGACTATAAATTGAAATAGGATATTGTCATTCAGTGCCATCTCCATCTGGTTCCTACTGTCTTCGTTCTCTTCAATATGCTTGCTGTCCTTTCTCTTTCAACAAAAACGTGCTCAATTGTTCCTAGACCTTAGGTGCACTTAAATAAGTTGGATTTCAAAATTTCTTGCAAACCATAAAACACTATAGTACTTGTTAGGACCATGGTCAAAATGGTTGGAATAATACATATTGTAGAGAGAAAAAAAGCCTCAAATTGTCATGATAATTTTTGTTGAAATATTGTAACTTCGAAGAATATTCTATATGTATCTTTTTGTGGTCCCCGATGGTCCTACCGGGAGAACCACTTGCATTACTTTGTACCCCGATGCTTCTAATCGGAAGAACTAATAAGAGTCATGAGTTAGTCCCCTCTAATTGTAAAGGTGGGTCATTAGCACCCCAGTGTGGTTACTTGAGCCTACATGTGTAACTAGAGCCTACATGATTTAACTCAAGCCTACATGTCAGATGAGTTAACTTAAGTGAACAGATGAATATAAATAGAGGTGTAGCACTCCTCATTTGAAGCACACCCTCTCACTTGTGTAGCACATTAGTGGAGAAGAGAAGAGTAGCTGGAGAAGGAGGAGGATCAGGCTTTGATCTCCTTGTTGGTTTTACCTTTTATCTTTTTGGGGCATCTATATTGAGGAATCTTTTGCTAGGTTTTTCCCTTTAGGGTTTTTCCAGGATAAATCTTTGTGTTCCTTTTGTAGGGTTGTGCTTGTCTATCTTTCAGTGATCTTGTTTATATGCTTTTGTTATGAATTCGAAATGACATACTAATGATCTAGCTTAGCATATGAAAATTTAACATGGTATCAGAGCCACCTTGAAAGAAGACATTGTGCAGCTACAGAAACTAGGGATTCTTACTTTTTGGGTCTCTATCCACAATCGATCAGAAAAACAAGGCTAGACTGACTCTCCATTAAAGGGCACATCTTTTTGTCGAAGCGAAATTCGAGTCCGAGCATTTTTCAGTTTTGGTGCGGAAAATTAGGGATTTCTACAGAAGAGGAATTTTTGAGTGAGCCCAGCATAGGATTTTTCTTCTCATAAAATCGAATTTTATAGACCCGGATCAAGAAATTTGGTTGGGTGAAACTCCGGGAAAGTCAAACCCTAGTTTGACCCCGAGCTAGAAAAACCCTAAATACTAAAACTGATAAGTTTTGGTACAGTGTCTATATCCTGATATTGGAGAAGGATCAGGAGGCCGAAGATAAAATCCTAATGTACACTGTGTCCCAAATTCAGCCTCATACTCACTATATTCTAGGAGATATGATCTCTCCAAGTTAGGGTTCCAGCCTCTTCCAGAATTCATCCCTAAATAAGACACCTGGGGAGAATTGTTGTAGCTTGGGCTATAGAGGTCCAAATTGAATTCCTGGAGATGTTCCAAAAATAGTACAGAATTTACTTTTTGTGGTCCGAATTTCAGAACCAAAATATGAAACAATGACACGTGGCAAGCCGTACAACTTCGCTTTTCTGAACAGTCCTGTAACAGGTCACCTTGGGAAAAAAATCATAAATCCCAATTGGTGAAACCAATTCTGATGAAACCTATGGTGTTGGATCAGGGATATGCAAGGTTACCTCAGTACGAAATTTAAGACATATAAAAGTAGTAATTTTGGAGATATCACAGAAACAGTGACAGACATTTTCTGCAGAAGAAATTGGAAAACTAGGGCTTCCTATTCTGGGAGCTTCCCTCTACTATTTTCAGAAAAGGTGTACATTGGACAGATCCATTTGAAGAGATATACATTTCTATCCAATCATATCTGAAAGATTCCGAGTTTTGAAAATTAGGGTTTCTCTGACAAACCCTAGATCAGCCAGCTCTCGAAGTAGGACAGACACCTCAAATCGGTAAGATCTAATATTTTGCTATTTGCATTTGAGGTTCTCATTTCAAAGTGATCTATCACATCAGATTGATGATAAGATTGATGAAGTTGACAACTTCCAAGCATGGAAGTATTTGATCTCTCTAAATAAAATGAATTGGACACCTACATGAGTAGAGAGGTTCCAGAGGGAGATGAGGCTCAAAGCCTTACACCAGAAGAACTTGGTCAAGGCCAAGAAGATCATTGTTGATTCAGTCATGGATCAACTTGTACCACAAGTGTCTTCCCTAAAGACACCAAAAGAGATGTTTGATTCCTTGACCAAGCTATTTGAAGGAAAGAACATACATGAGAAGATGACCTTAAGAAACAAATTGAAGAGGTAAAAGAAGAAGTGAAGAATGCAAAAGTGGTGATAGCCACCTTGAATGGCCTCCTAGGATCGTGGGATTCATTCATGCGAAGAATGTATGCCAGCAGGAAGTGATTACTTTCAGCTCGACTCATAAGAAGAGAAGAAGAAGATGGGAGCAATTCAATATCAAGTTCTCACCATTCAAAGAAGATCCCTCATGCGATGAGGAATATGAAGAACTCAATTCTTGAAGAACCTCTTATTCATCTTATCATTTGGATAAGAAATGATGATTTCATGAATGAAGAAGATGATAAAGCAGAATGATCAAGATGGAGTCTACCCATGAAACAAATAAAATATAAGTATTCAATTGTCATTTCATGATATTGTTTTGTTATACATTTGATTATATTCAGTTGATGTGTTATACATGATAGATTGTTTGCATTAATGATTGTATACTACTAATATGCATGTGATGGGTAAGTAGCTCATGGTGCTATACAACTCTCCATTGCTACTTATCTAGCATCCTTGCTGACATATTGGATTAGTGCACAATCTCAATAAAGTCATGATAGAGATGAAAGGCATCTAGAAAGTTTCTGTGAGATATGGATGAATGTTGTATTGGCTAAACAGTTGCATGATGCATAAGAATTTGTTGTATGAAATAGTTCTAACCATGCAGCTGGTGCATTTGAATTGTAGGAAAGGTCCTGTACAACCTCCTACAAGAAGGATGAGACTTGTTCCGAAGAACAAGTGATGACAATTCAAGATTCACTGCAATAAAATTTGAAGCTCCCAGGGTCAGAGACACCATGACGGAAGAAAGAGCTTCAGAGAGCGGTAGATCCACCTTGAAGGATGAATACCACCATGGGTATGAGAGATAACTCAAGATGAAGAAAAGAATGGTATGAAAGAAGCTATGATCAAAGAATAATAGTTGATCATGGGGAATGATGTATACGATATGATTTCAAGACGTAAAGGGAAGGACGTAGTATCTTCCATATGGATCTACAAGAACAAGTGTACAAAGCAAGGTTCGTAATTTGCCTCAGAAAGAATAGACTATGACATGACATACTCTATTGACCAGTATATATCAAGCATAGAATCACCTATACATAATGAAGAAGGAAGATAATACTCCACTTCAAGGGGAGTGACTACAGAAGATATCTGAGTTTGACACGGTATGACATGATGGATAGTTTCCTGATGGATCAAGACTTTACCAAGAGTAAAGTGGGTTCCAACCTTCAAAGTTGAATGCAGGAGACTAGGATATGTTGATGATGATCTGACAAGACGAACTCATGGAAGATGTTATGATGAAAGAATACTAGAATGATGTTTGGGATATAGTACTCAAACCAGAAAGCAAGAATGTGGTATCTTACAAATGGATTTGCAAGATAAAATATGTTGCTGATAGAAGTAAGGAAAGACTTGTGGCTAGAGGTTTCTATAAGAAAGAGGGAATTAATTCTGAAGAGACACTTACTCCACGAAGCAAGGTACACTTCCTTCAGAACTATGATGGTAGTTGCTTCCATGATGAAGTAAAGACAAGCCTTCCTTAATGGTGTGATTGGGGAAGATTTTTACATTGAATAGTCACAAGGATTTGAATTTGAAGATAGATGGACTCATATATGTAAGTTGAAGAAGGCCCTCTATGGCATGAAGCAAGATCGCAGAGCTTGGTATGGAAGGATAGACAATTTCCTGTCAATTATGGGCTTTACCAAGAGTAAAGCTGATCCTAACCTTTATCTCAAGGTTGTAGAAGATGAACCTGTCATCCTGTTATTATATGTGGATGAATTATTCTTGACAAGGAATGAGAAACAAATCATGGAAAGCAAGAAGAAACTAGCAGAAGAATTTGAGATGAAATACCTTGGGTTAATGCATTATTTCCTAGGTCTAGAAGTATGGAAAATTTCAGAAGAAATATTTCTCAACCAACGAAAGTATGTGGTAGAGATATTGAAGAGATTCATAATGTTGGAATGCAAAGCCATGGCCACACCCATGGACTCCAACCTGAAACTGTTAGCTGATAATTCATCAGAGTTAGTGGATGCGACTCATTACAGACAGATCATTGGGTCATTGATGTACTTAACAAATACTAGATCAGACATTTGTTTTGCTATGAACACCTTAAGTCAATATCTTGTTCAACCAAGATGGGTTCACCTAGTAGTTGCAAAACATGTGATGAGATATCTAAAAGGGAATATAGACCTTGGTCTATACTATGATAGTAGCCATGAGTATAGATTGTATGGCTACACAGATGTAGATTGGGCTGGAAGTATCTTAGATAGAAAAAGCACATCAGGTGGATGTATAGTCTAGGATCTACTATGATTTCATGGTTTAGTAGAAAGCAGTCTAGTGTTGCTCTAAGCAAAGCCGAAGCAGAATATATAGCAGCTTGCTCTGCTAGTTGTGAAGCCATATGGCTTTGAAAGTTGATGTCAGGATTATTCAACCTAGAGTTGGACACTACCGTGATTCTATGTGACAGCGGAAGTTATATAAAGATGACAAAGAACCCTGTGTTCCATGATAGATCAAAGCACATAGAAATCAGGTATTTCTACATTCAAGATACGATGCAGAAACGAGCCATAAAGCTCCAGTATGTAAGTACTAATGAACAAGTTGCTGATGTATTGACAAAGCCTCTATCCCAAGTAAAGTTCGAACACTTTCGAGAAAAGCTTGGTGTGGTTCGGAAAGAACTTCCCCGAAAGGGGGAGTAGTGATGTTGCAGTGGGATTGTATCATCCTTGGGCACTTGCTCTAAAGTGATCCAAAGACCTAGGTCCTCGAGAATGAAGAGGGATTGTATCATCCTGGGACATATGTCCAGAAGTGATCTGGTGAACTTCATCAAGAATGTGGTAGGATTGTATCATCCTTGAACTTCGGTTTAGAATAGATCCGGTGAACTTCAGTCATCGAGAAGGTGGTAGGATTGTATCATCCTTGAACCTCGGTTCAGAATAGATCCAGTGAATTTAGTACTCAAGAACGTGTGTTGATCCCGTAATTCCAATAGGAAGGATTATCTGAGTTCCACAACTGTGTTGATCCCGTAATTTCGAAAGGAAGGATTGTTAGTAACTCCGTAAAGACCTAAATCCCATAATTCTGAAAGGAAGGATCATTGAATTGATCCCGTAATTCCAATAGGAAATATTGTCTGAGTTCCATGGATGTGTTGATCCTGTAATTCTAAAAGGAAGGATCGTTAGTAACTCCATAAAGACCTTAATCACGTAATTCCGAAAGGACGGATCATTGGTAGCTCTATAAAGACTTGATCTCATAATTCCAACAGGAAGGATTGTTTGAGTTCCACAGATGTGTTGATCCTGTAATTACAATAGGAAGGATTGTCTGAGTTCCACAAATGTATTGATCCCATAATTCCGAAAGGAAGGATCGTTAGTAACTCCATAAATACCTAAATCCTGTAATTCTGAAAGGAAGGATCGTTAGTAGCTCCATAAAGACTTGATCCCATAATTCCGAAAGGAAGGATCTTCTGAGCTCCACAGATCTGTTGATCCCATAATTTTGAAAGGAAGGATCGTTAGTAACTCCGTAAAGACCTAAATCCCGTAATTTCGACAGGAAGGATCGTCGGAGTACCACAAACATGTTGATCCCGTAATTCCGAAAGGAAGGATCATGTTGATGTTTTGATGATGATGATGTTGATGTGTTGATAATAATGATGTTTTGATGATATTTTCATGATGATGTTTCTGATCGAAAGATCAGAGTATGATGATGATGTTGTTGCTGATCGAAAGGCCAAAGTGCTGAAGAAGATGTTGTTGATTGAAAGGCCAAAGTACTGAAGATGTTTCTAAAGTTGTTGCTGATCGAAAGGTCAAAATACTGAAGATGTTGCTGATCAAAAGGTCAAAGTGCTGAAGATGTTGCTGATCGAAAGGTCAAAGTACTGAAGATGTTGCTGATTGAGAGGTCAAAGTATTGAAGATGTTGATGCTAATAGAAAAGGTCAAAGTGTTGATGATGATGTTGTTGATGTTGCTGATCGTAAGATCAGAATATGATGGTGATGATGATGCTATTCGAAAAGTCAAAATGCTGAAGAAGTTGTTGCAGATCAAAACAGTCAGAGTGTTGCTGTTACTGAAGACTGAAGATTGAAGATGAAGACTACATGATGTTGAAAAGCTTCCAATGATTTATAGATGTGTTACCCTGATGATGTTGATGATGTCCTCTGTCTCTCTCCTACTATTTTTGTTGTTGATGTTGTTGTAGAATACCCTTCTCGTTAAGGGGGAGTGTTGAAATATTGTAACTTCGAAGAATATTCTATATGTATCTTTTTGTGGTCCCCAATGGTCCTACCGGGAGAACCACTTGTATTACTTTGTACCTCAATGCTTCTAATCAGAAGAACTAATAAGAGTCATGAGGTAGTCCCCTCTAATTGTAAAGGTGGGTCATTAGCACCCCAATGTGGTTACTTGAGCCTACATGTGTAACTCGAGCCTACATGATTTAACTCAAGCCTACATGTCAGATGAGTTAACTTAAGTGAACAGATGAGTATAAGTAGAGGTGTAGCGCTCCTCATTTTGAGCACACACTCTCACTTGTGTAGCGCATTAGTGGAGAAGAGAAGAGTAGCTGGAGAAGGAGGAGGATCAGGATTTGATCTCCTTGTTGGTTTTACCTTTTATCTTTTTGGGGCATCTATATTGAGGAAGCTTTTGCTGGGTTTTTCCCTTTAGGGTTTTCCCAGGATAAATCTTTGTGTTCCTTTTGTATGATTGTGCTTGTCTATCTTTCAGTGATCCTGTTTATATGCTTTTGTTATGAATTCGAAATGAAATACTAATGATCTAGCTTAGCATATGAAAATTTAACAGTTTTGATTCTTGAGACAATGCTAGAAGCATGCTTGTCATAGTTTGTCATTTCTCATTTCCCAAGCATATTTAATGATCAATTGTGGCACATATCATGGGTCATAAAATGTATTGATCTAAAAGAACCATTCGAAAAGGATTCAAGGAATAGGCTAATAGCCTTTCCATAATCCCGCAAACCCTTAAGATAACCAGATAATTTTTTTTTCAACCAACTATCATTTGCTACACATACCATATATTCTATCTTTAATATTTGTTAAGGGACAACAAAAGCTCCTTCCATTGGTGGTTTAACTACATCCTTGAATTTGAAGAATTAAGTCCTACATTAGTTTTGCATATGACAACTTCAAACTGATTTAATGGAGAAGCAACTCCCTTTATTTATTATTTTCTCGAGCTTGTTATCTTGAGGGTTGCTACAAAAGGGTTATTTTCAACATTGGATACTACACTTGCAGCAGCTGGAGCACTAGCGTTACAATGGATATATGAGCTTAGAGGGGGGGGACACCAACACTGACATTCCCCTCTTTCTTTTGACCTTTATCGTCTACCATTGTTGATTGCACTATGATTTCTATGGAAGAGATGAATAAAATCACCATTGTTGAAGAAATGGAAAATATGGTTTGCAAATTCACCTTCAAAACACATGGAATCCCATCAAATATTGATTTTAGTGTTCATGTGCACAATGGACTTAAATAGACTAGTGTTTACTTGTGGACATAATCCATGTATTATTGTTTTCCTCCCTCACCTAATCATATATAAAGGGAATATAGTGTCTTTTTTATAACTACGTTCTAACTTATATTGATATTTGGTGTGATGCTAGCCAATGTTTTAAAGCTTGAAATCAGGATCAGAACTGGTCAAGGGTCAATTCCACTCGAACTAGACTCGACAATGAATTAGATCAATATGAAATTAATGACTCAGTTTACTAAAAAATACATAAAATATTATAAATTTAATGAAAAATAATAATAAAGATTTTAAACTGTGATTCCAAACCATTAGAGAAAAATATGCAAAGTCTACTTGTGTGTGTGTGTGTATGGATCAGAACTTAATATATCAAAATGGAACCAAGTGCACTACATATAATAATCTCAAACAAAATGCAATATCAAGGAGACTCTAAATAGTCTCTAGAGTCTCGAGGGCTCTTGAAATTTGAATTTGAAGTTGGAAGATAGGTTGTAGTATACCCTCCTAATCTTGCCTCCTAAATCCTATTTGAGATGCCAACAACCCACAAGAATTTCCAATCTCAGTCTAAAATTTAATTCTATGAGTCTATTATGAAATATCAAGCCTCCAAATAATCACAAATGATGAATGAGAGAAATGACAACAAGTGTTGAGTACTGAAGCTTGTAGGATGCATGTGAGAATATCTTTGATGGCTTGTGCAATGCACATGGGAGATCTTGGGTTTGAATTTTGGTGCGATGCTAGCTTGTTTTGATGCTCCATGGATTGGATTGTAGATCTTGGTGGGATTCCTTACTCGGCCTTTATATTGTGGGCTATGGTTTGTGGTAGTCACAGATGGACAGACTAGATTTAGGAGTGCATTGAAGAGTCCCTACTTGAGATGAGATGGAAGGATCTATTGTACCATCTTGGGATGAGCTAAGGTTTTGTAATTTATCTTCATTACTATGATAATATGAAGTGTACTACTATTTGTTTCATGAATTTGTGTCGTAGAACTGATTTTTCTCATGCATCGAGCAAGTTTTATGGTTGTTTATTACAATGATTTATTAGTTGTTTTATTACAATGATTTATTAGGACATTGGGGCTGAAAGCTATGTTGTTTTAGCACGTTTAAAGAAAAATTCATATCATATTTATTGTTGTTATATTTTTGTTGTAATTAAAGTAATATTTATATTTTTGTATTGAGATAGATCTTTCCATAAGGGATACTAAAATGATCTATGCTTGGATCCTTTCTGGTGTCTATATTTTTTGAGTTTTCCTAGAAGTAGTAGTAGGAAAAGATGGTAGGGTTGGAACAAATCCCTACAACAAGGTACCCATATGGATTACTTGTGAACTGTTGATGCTAAATGATGGACTCCTTAATGTAAATTCCATGTCATATAATATACATGAACCATTGATGCACAATAGAAAACTTTGCAATGTCGAGTTCACCCTAAATATATCCATAATCGTATGTTGTAAGATCATATTCATGTAGTATGGTTAACATGACATTCAAATTGAGTGTCCCCAAAAAATCCACTTAGCCATACAACATAAAAATTGAATTTCCCGCAAAAGATTGTTATTAAGGCATAAAATGGAATGACAACAAACATTGAGAATATTCATTAAAGTTGTACGGTTGTGATTAGGTCTCCATGGGGATGTTAGGATCATTTTTATCAATATTGGCTGGCCTCTACCCATCATTTGTTGGTTCCATGTCATGTATGATTTACAACATCATCCCAACTAGCACAAGAGTCAGGAATTTATCATTTAATGGGGGTTGTAGGAGAGTTGTGTGGTCAATTGTGGTGATAATCTTGGATCTCCTTCATGGCTTGAGTAGATATATGTAATGGCCTCCCTCTCTCCATTGATATTGCATCAATTGAGGAAGATGGGTGATAGATTTAGTAGGGGGTTCCCTGCTTATGGTGCATGGATTTCCATCTCAATACTTTAAGAGTTGGAAAATTTTTACCACTTCCAGTTCCACATACTATGATTTATAGTGAGACATTAGCTCAAATAAACATGTTGTTTACCCATGAAAAAGATTTATTTGTTTGGGATTTAAATACAATTTCATTCAGTGTATTTATAGATTAAAAAAAATTCAATTGTAATGAGTTGTGAGGCAAGTTGAAACTCGATAGTTCAGTGTAATTGATCCCTTAACATGGCAAGATTTTATGAAAAGGGAGTGGAGAGGATATGGCTGCATGATTTTGAGACTTCCAAGTTCACTTGGAAACAAAAACCAAAATAGGTTCTTAAGGCTTTCAATCTATTGACAAAACGAACGTAGAGGATGTAGGGTTTCTAAGATCTAGTATATGGCCAATAACAACCCAACCCAATATGAAGGACCAAACAAAGGTTTCCAACTTTCCACACTCTACAAATTTCAAATATCTAGGTATAATGTTTAGGCATGAGTCTTTGAAGTTTATTAATTCGGGTGTCTAGCAGATGTTTGTGTCACTACCACCTATGCCCATTGATTGACATTTCTAGTCCTCGCATCAGTTATGGGAGAATTGAATCTCCAACTTGAACAAGGAGTATGGAATAATATCTTTAATCCAATCCAAAACTATCTTGTCAAGGTTAGAGAGTTTTAAATCCTCCTTTATCTTTTGGGTCGAGGGATCTAGTGATTGGTAGGAGAGTCAAAACGTCTCAAGTAGTTCTAACTTTGTCTACTGAGAAACCATAGTGATTGGGTAGAGTCTTGATTTCATGTAATAGGATAGGAAAGTGTGATAGTAGACTCAGTAGTTTTAAAAGACATGCCAAATTTGAACCCTTAGCCAAATTTTTAAAGGGCTCAACAAAATCCTGGAAAAACTTATATTGGAAAAACAAAACATTCATTCTTATGACTTACCATGTTTTGTTTCATCTTAATTACTTAGTTTGTTATTGAAATCCATTCTATAGTAATTATTCCCTCCAAGAGATATTATCCTTTTCATCATGGAAACAACCATTTTCCTTTACGCTACACCATTTTGACTCACATATAATTTGTGTGCTCAGAAACCCTTTTCATTACAAAAACTACTTAAAGAGACACCCATCACTATCTCTATTGTTGATACTTGGTAGAATTATGCCCAGGTCAGCCTAGGATACAAAAGAATGTACCACTAATAAAATATGAGGCTTCTTGCTACTTGATTGAGGACGACACTTCAAGAAACAAAATCATAGAGGGATCTGCCATGGCCTAGAGAGGAACACAATTAACTTGGGGGTGATCATTAGTTCATTGCTAGGATACTCCAATATGCACATGGTCTGTTGATTACAAAAATACCTTGCTACTTTCGGATATTGGGCTGCTCATAATTGTTCAAAGTGTTGTTCAACGGTTTTCTTTACCTTAAACTTGCCCAAAAGGCCTTATAAAATTCCCAAACTTCATGATTTAGGTCTACAATAAGCCCTAGATCACCAAAAAATATCAAAACAATACCAGATAACCCCAAGTGTTAACCCCTACAAATAGTGGGATAACAACTGGCTCAAGGGGGGCCGGGGGAACCTAGGGACTCTTGATAGCTAAGGATACACCTAGGGATTCTTCATAATGTTTTTTTTTTCATGACAATCCAACGGGGCATGGGGATAAATCTTAATCTCCATACCTTATGGAATTTACTGCTTATATATAATCTAGAGCTCATCTTTAATTAAAATAATTATGATATCAAAGAATTCCTATGAAATTATTCTTTAGAAATCCTTCCCATATCGGGTATTACTTTCCTCAATTTAGAATTCTATTGCTGCTTACACTGTTATATCATTTTATATCTATCATTTGGCATAGAACTGAAACCAACATTATGACCAATCTGGAATAAAGAGAAAATATAGCCTTTCAGCTTTATGTTTGTTGCAAGTGCATATTCATTATGTATTTTGCTGATATGGATTTTCTACATTGTGGAGCTTGATTGTGAGAGATGATTTTCTCTATTGGTTTTTAGACTTTACTGAAATTAGAATTTTGTTTTGAGTTTTTCTGTTGGTTTTTAGACTTTACTTAAACTAGAATTCTAATATGATTTTTTTCTGTTGGTTTTATTATTTTAGACCTACCTTTTGGGGTGGTGAAACCAACATTATGTTAAACATCCAATATAACCTTTCAGTTTTAACTTTGTTGCAAGTGTATATTCATTTTGTATTTTGTTGATATATATGGTATAAACGATGGAGCTTGATTGTGTGAGATGAGTTTTTGTTGTTGAGGCATTGATATGCAAGGAAACATCATGTGTATAGCTTAATTTCCCCAGAGAAAAATATTTCCCTTGATTGTTTAGACCATGTCCCCATGTTCAAATCTGCTTTTGAATTGGCAATTTGGCATTATGGCACCCAGTCATTATCCTATGCCAAAGTGAAAATATATTACAACAAAAGAGGAAAAATTGTTGAAGTTCTTTTGGGCATAAAATCTTAGAGTAAGGATAATGTATTTTTAATGTTGAGCCTATGGTTAACTAATTTTCTAAGTTATATATTATATTTGAAATAATGTGGTGTTAAGATTTCAGTCAATGCAAATATGATAATATCATAAAAAAATTTGTTGTCTTGTTTGCAGAAGTGACGAATGATTTCACAGTCCAATGCTAAGAGTAAGAGTAAGAAGCTTCCTCCACCACATGAATATGGAGCCGTTGGTTTTCCAATTGATCCTCTAGGGAAAGGTCAACCATCTTTTGATCTCCAAGGTAGACGTGTTTCATCCACTCTCTTATGTTCCATGGTTTGTATCATCGCATTTTTTTCTCATGGAAAATCCCCTTGACAGGATCTTCAATAAATAAGAGAAAATTAGGAAATATTGGGAATTTCTCCTTGGCAATCAGCTCATCCCTCAAATTATAAGTGTAATAAAATTCTAGTAGCAAAAAAAATAAAAAAGATATGCTTGAGAAATTTATTTATCAGCCTCTCTAAGCTTACAATAGAGAAAAACCTTGATTGTAGCAACTCTCAAGAAGATAACATTTGTTTGTCAAAAATATGGAATAAATACCCTATAGATCGTGATAGAAGAGTTTGGTTGTATGGTAGGATTCAGTGAAGCATGGGAACAATTGAATTTCATAGTTGGTTCTTAAGATATGGCTTATTTCATGTTATCTCACAAACTTGCACTTCATGTAAAATTCCCAAGCACAAAATGTAGACCCAAGAGTAACTTAGGGGGGATAGCCATTGTCACCTTAGTAACTCCATGTCCAAGTGTTGGTTCTTTTCCAATATAAGGGGTTTATCCCTAAGATAGATTGCTAAGACAATGAAAAGAAAGGTTCAAGGTGATGTGAATAGAGGGTGTAGCAAAGCATTTTTCTTTTTTTGTAGTATAGAACTATAGAATGATGGAATATAAGGGACTAGTTCCTATCCAATATAAAGGAAAATGGATTCAAGGCACCACACTAAAAGAACAATTAGTATATGATTAAAACACAGATCTATGCCACCATATGTCTTAATTTGTTTCTAAACAATGGAGAAATAAGTTGGAGGGGCTGGAAAAAGGTGCCACACTTGAACAATGCTATGACAAGGTGTATCTTACCATCAAGTGTTAATATAAACACCTATTGCATATTTGTTGGTGAAGGTTGTTCAGAGATTAGTCCAAGAAAAGGGAGTGCGCCCTTGTCACTAATTATATTTCTAGTAGATCTATAAGGCTTGGGGAGCTTGATTCATGTGTCTCTATTTATTCTCTCTCTATATATTGTGTCACATTATCATTCTCTTATTCTATCTTTTTTTCCTATTCCCTATCATTCTCTACCTTAGCTCTAGCTGCTTGTTCACTGGTTTCCTTCTCAACCTTCTTTTATTTTTTTAATTTCATCATTGCTTCGCCATATGACATGTGTCCCTTATATATTTTCTCATATGGATAGGCTTCCAATAATGGAAAATCTATTTCAGTTTTAAATAGTGGTTTGCAACTATGCACAAAGAATCATGCCTTTTGAATCTTTCCTCACTAAAATGGCAGGCCATTGTGTCTCTACTTCTGTTGCATTTTCCTTCGTGGTGCATATGTTACGAGATCAATGGACAATGGGGATGTAGGATACTAATATTTATGATCCCTTATAGGCTGATATGGATTCTGAATCCATGGTGAGAACATTGACTTCTAAAAAACATAGAGTTGTGTTTCAACCCCATAGTAAAAAAATAGGTGTAGCATTGGTCAATTTTCTTCAATTAAGCATTATGTCAATATAAACTAAGGGAGATTGTTATATAATATAATTTTATTCATATAGATTGTTTGCAACTTGTTATATAAATTTATTCATATATATTGTTATATAAATGTTGATCCTTCCTCAAGCAAGCCAGTTGAAACATCTGTATAAATTAAGAGAGCTTCTGTAAAGGCATTTGTTGATGATGAAGCTGAAGCTGAAGATGAGGATATTCTAGTGAGGCAAGATGAAGATGATAACTCTGAGGAAGATGAAAATGAATACTTAAAGGATTTAGTGAAAACTACTGAGGAAGAGTGACCAATAGATCAATGGAGATGGGATGAACTTCATTAGAAATGGATTGAAGAATAGGATCTGCTTCTGTCCATGGAGTGATTTTGAGGGTGAGGATATTATAAACTACTTGGTGGATTTATTTGTGTAGGACCTTGAGTCAGAAAAGATTCAAAATCATTTAACTATTCTTGTAAAGCACTTAAACAAGGCTAGAAGCCTCAGAAAATTCGAAGGGAGATTGAAGAGAAGGAATTGGAAGAAGCCCAAGCTTTGCTTCAAGAAGTTCAGAGAAGGAAAGAGAAAAATGGAAAAAAACCAGCTATTGAAGGGGTATGGACTATTGACCTAGATGTCTAATTTACCATGGTTTTGTTCAAGGTATTGCAAATTTTTATCTTTTAGTTGTAGAGGAATTCTATTTTTGAAAGATACTTATGTCATTCTTTCTTCTGATTATTCTCTCACAAGAAAAGGTTACAAAGTAGATCCTCATGGAATAGGCTCGGCATGATCTTCTTAAGGAAAGGCAGGAAATGGAATGCAAACTACAGAAACTAGAAAAAACCATGGATTACTTGGAAAGAGACAAAAGAGAAGAAGAAGCCCCTCTTATTGAAGCAACATATCAAAAGCACTTGATGATGAAATATTCTTCACATAGAAACAACATGTGAGCATGATCTTGACCCTCTTTGTCCAACGATAGTTTTTTCCAAAAACAGTACATCTAGTTGGATGTTCAAGCAATTGAAATTGCCTGAATATTCCCTTAAACGAACAAGCTTAGTTTTATAATGGATTATGTAAATTGGTTTTATGCAAATTCTTGCAATTTGCAAGAGGCCAAGCGAGGGTGTGTGTGTGGAATTTCTATTCATGACCCACAGTTTGGATTGTTATTATTAATATGTAATGGGAAACATAAGACTTGATCTTCAACGACTTAGTAATCGCACCCTTGCACTAAGGTATTCCTTGAGAATAAGGACACCTGAAATTATTCATTTTATGTGATCACGAATATTCTATATTTTATAAAATAGGGACTAAAAATCATTCATTGCGTCAAACCGTCAGATCTTTTTCTAACTAAAATTAGGATGCCATGAAACACTCATTCCATCAAACCTTGAGTGTTTTATTTTGTAAAAAGTAAGGATTAACTGGAATCACTCATTCTATCAAACCCTTGGATCATCTTGTGTTTTTGGCCAAAAGGAGTTTGAAAATTTTCATCTCAGAGTTTGAGATGCTTTCTTTAATTCATCATGTGGTGGATTTACTAAATATCACACCTAAAGATCCTGTTAAAGTCAAATATGCAAGTGTTTTTGTTTGTTGGATCTAGTTATTTGTTTTCAATTCGAAGGACTATTTCTTTTTGCTTTGTTGTTCAAATCTTATTTGACTTTATTTTCATTGTGTCACATACTTGTTATACATCCTCTTCCATGGAATTTACGAAACAAAATTTTTAATGTATTTTGTTTAATTGTTTTTAACTATATATAACAATTCTTCTTTCTTATTTTTAGATTAGCTTTACCTGTAAGCTCGGTTGATTTATTTATTTATATCAATCTAGATCACAAAACTATTTACATAACTATATTACCTTTTTCAATACAAAATCAATGACCATTTTTTAAGAATAGCTTCACCTTACAATTTCAGTCTTTTATTTTTGTTTTTTATTATATATTTCACATTTGTTGTACACTCTTTTAAATTACCTTTACGACTGGGTTGATTTGATTTATTTATATCACAAAACTACTTACATAACTTTAGTACATTTTTATAACACAAAATCAACAACCATGAAAAAAAAAACAATTTATATTAAATATTCAATCATGTTACAAAATAATGATTTAAATTCTTATCATTAAGATTGTAAAATGTTTTCAATTACATTTTAATTGATAACAATTTTTTATTTAATGTATTAATTAATAATTTTTAATAAAAAAAAATTCCTAACAATGCTACTTTACAAAGTAAATGTGATAAAGTTTTTTAACATAATTAACCTTAACCATAATTTTAATTAAACCTATTCATAAGTTTTGTTTAATCTCAAGTCACTGGGTTCACCGAACTTGAACCTTGAGGTTCGAAATTCGGCGAACCTCAACAAAAAAAATCAGATTTGTTTAAATTCGGCCTTGAAATTCGCTAGCTTATACATGCAGTATGGTTTTATAGGGAAAATTCATTTTATTTACCATTTTTTTAAGTGAAAGGGATCAGTTAATACTCCTCTGTCCACTGTTATGTTGAGTCTCTCCACTTCCTGCAACTTTCGAATGGCGTCGACCCCTTCTTGTCGTGTCTCTATGACACTGACTCGCAACTCTTGGAAACAATGGATGGTGCCCATGGGGATTCATTGTCATCGCACCTACAACTCTATCTAGCGCTTAAAGAACCCTCATTCCAATGTTTGGGATTACTACGTCAATGCAATCAGCGTTAGGGCGTTGAGTTCATTAAATTATGGGTGTAGACTCGATAGGGAGTCAAGGATCGCAAGGTTGGAAGCTTGGATTCGTCGAATTCATCAAGATCCATTGACCTTGATATAAGGTATATTAAATATATATTTTACATATATTATTATATTAATTAGGTATTATAATTTATAATGTTTATTAGGGAGGCCCTTCGAAGGGGTTCTCCGCATGGGTTTCTCTTTTGGCATCATTTCTGGATAATTTATTTGAGATAGCGATCTTTTGAAATAGTTTTAGATTTTTTGAAATGGTTTTAGATTCAGAGGCCCTTCGAAGGTGTTTGCGAAACTACCCAAGAGCACGAAAACAATAAGTAGACAGAGGAGGAGAGAAGGAAGGTGTCTGTTTCTTGCAAGGTGGGCTGGTACATATTTAATTCCACCTGATGCTGATAGGGGACCAAATTGTACACCTAGTCAGGAAGGTGAAAGGAATCTTGAAACACAGCTTGGAAGGAGCAGCGTTGGCTACTCAACCCCGAAGTCAAAGAGCAATTTTTGAGATGGGTGCTACAGTTATGAATTATTTACTGAGGTTTCTAGAAGTATATAAAAATCAGGTGCCTACTACTTGTGCTTTGGTCCTGTTCACATGCTAATGATTTTAATATTTTATGGCTTTCGGGTTTCATTCATAGGAGTACTAGTATGGTTCTCTCGTCTGATTTGATTTTTGTTTCCTATGCGGGGTTTAGGGGATTTTTCAAACAGTCTGAATACCCCATTGTCACGATAGCATTATCAATGCTTTCTATAGCCTATGCACTCAATGTACTGCTACTAGTACTTAGGATATAAATGTTGCAATGTTTTCAGACCTCAAACTTCAGTGATATTACTTTCAATCAGTGAATGAACATACATACAAGGAGTATATTGCAAGAGTTGGGAAGGAAATACATTAATGTCCCATACAATAATGGTGGTGCATGAACAGTGACAGTAATTACAGTGAACAAAGAGAATTGAATATATCATTCACTTCTGACTTGTAGATAGCATTAGATGGAAACACCCTCTTGTGAGTGGAAATTCTCCCCAAGTGGCACGATTTGGTTATGTGATGATTGTTGTGTATTACAAGTGTGAGAAAATGCACCCAGATGAAGAGTACGCCCACTTTCCAAACAGTATGCAGCAGATATGAGTGTGTGAAGTCAACCCTCTCAGGTATTTGGCCTCTAACAATAATTGCGACCCCCCATAGATGACTTTGAATTCACAGTACGCTGGTGTAACTGTAGTCCACCTATTTGGGCCTCCAAAATGGTCATGTTGAGTTTTCCTTTCAAGCTGGAGGTGATTGCCAGCTACAATGTACACTTTAATGCTCAGAGATGGAAGTGTACTAGCACAAGAGTTAGCAAATCACTAAGATGCACTCAGTAGTAAATTAAAGCCCAAAAAAACAAATAGATCTCCCTAAAGTGTATTTCCTCTCCTCAAACTGTGCCTTTGTATGTAAGATAATTCCATATAACCCGAACACTAAATATTAAATGCCCATTACAATTTTCCATGGCCCAGCCCATCTGTTAATTGATTATGGCAATGAATGTCATTGACTGTCGCTATGTGAACAGTGAATTCAACATTTTGGTATTTCACTAGTGGAAAATGAGAGATTAGTGACTAGAAGACCAAAAATTTTGGTCACCAGAATTTTTTTCAAGGGATAAATGACCAAAATTGATAAATTTAAGTGAGCCAACTAAAAAACACCAAGATAAATGACCACTTTTGTTCACGGGATAAAAACCAGCTAAAAACGACCAAGATAAATGACCAAATTTGGTCACAGGATATCTACACTAAAAATGACCACATAACAATTTGTCATTTATTTGGTCATTTTTAGTTGTCACTCCGACAATGAAAAAAATATAAATTTGACAATGAATTTGTACATTTTATTAAATTCTAACATATAAAAAACTCACTAAACCTTTAAACCCACTAAACCTTGGCATATAATGTTAATTATAAGGCTAATTTACATAACCTTGGCATATAATTATAGTTTTTTATAGGCTAATTTGGATACGACCTTGGGACTACTAATTTACACAGAATTAAAAAAATCAAAATATAGTTGCGAAAGGCCAAGGGTTGAGGTTGAGACTAATGATTTACATGATGAAACAAAATTTAAAGGTCCAAATATTTACTCCCATTGGTGATGGTTTAGAGTTTCCAAAAAACAGAAAAAAAAATTAAAAAAAATTGCCAAATACCTATCTAAAATGTGAAAAGCATGCCATGCTTATAAACATGCTTATATTTAATTAAATTAATTAAAATCCCAACTACACCAACAAATAGAACAACACACCAAAAACACACCTTATATCCTTTGTAAAATAAATTTCCAAATGCCTATCTAAAATGTGAAAAGCATGCCATACCTATAAACGTCCTCATATTTAATTAAATTAATTAAAATCCCAACTACACCAACAAATATGCTCATATTTAATTAAATTAATTAAAATCCCAACTACACCAACAAATAGAAAAACACACCAAAAACACACCTTAAAGCCAAGGCCACAGCCACGACCTTCCTAAACACCAAAAATAACAGCATCTAGATCCACAACAACATTTAAGGGATCGAGAGAGCATTTTATCAGAGTCTTCGCCTATGGGACACGGATCAAACTCAGCGAACAGTCTTGCTAAAATTTGGTTCCAGTTTGCAGTAGATATCTACAAGTACCTAAATGTATGTCTCAGCTGCAAACCAATTTAGGGGAAACCATTAAACTCTGATTAATTTCATGTGAATATTTTCAATTTCCAGGCGGCCTAGAAGATTTTTTCCTTCTAATTTTCTTAGCGTGTTTGTATCTCTCTAGACTAGGATGTTGAGATTCGTCGATGGAGGTAAACATGAGGAGATTGCTGTTTTTGTTCCAGATCATAGTTTTCATGGGTTTGGGCATGTTGGGAATTTTTTTAGATGCAGATTCATTGAAAAGAAATTGCACCCCCAATAGCTCCATGGTAGGGTTTTCAGCAGATTTTGAGATGGTATAGCATCATCTTTGAGCGGTGATCAATATATTGGATGGTTGCTCCGTCATGGTGACTAATTTTTATATGATTGAAGGGGTCGAGGTTTATTGGTGGGGGGCATGTGGGGATGATTTTGAGAATTTGACTAATGGGTTTATTATATCAGAGGAGAACCTGAATAGAACCTATAAGAATGATTCTATGGTGGTTATATTTACTAATTATACATTGGACTAGTTTAATGTTCTGGGAGTATGGGACATGGCTACGATGTCGGATTTCGGTCATGTCCTGCTAGAAGGGAGTGATGACAAGTGAATTACTTTTTGATAGAGGAGAATAGAAGAAGCATAATAGGTGAAGGCATTACTTACAGCAAATTGTAAAGTAGGAAGGAGATAAATAAGGGGAGCTTATCTTCATAGATGGGACGGTTCTATAATTGCTACTACCATTCAATATTATATTGTGATTTGAATCCATAGAGGGGGAGTTTAGAGTTAGAGGCAAACAATTTTGCATAAGGCCAACGAAAATAAATCAAATGAAGTGTGTAATCTGATCATTTCTCCAAGAAGCCAAAATCCTCACCGAGGGAGAACCTGTACATGTTTTATGACGATATAAATTTTCAATTTTTCTTGGTGCAAATGCTTCCATCATAACTTTTGGATGTGTCAATGTAATTTTCATTACGGAGAACATGTGCCACACACATACACTAATGCTGAACTAAGCAACCAAATCCATCCTTTGAAAGGTGAATCACCAATTGGGTGGCAAAAAATCAATTTTAAGGCTTCATTCTGTGTTATTTGATACTGGTTTAGTCCATTCTTTTATTATGTTTTGTCATGTTTTTTTTTCAATTTCAAGTAGTTTTTAAGCTGCATTCTGTATTTTGCATTATTCAAACAAATGAATAATTGGCCTGATGTTGAACTGAGATCAAAATTTTGACATAATCCTTTTTTACTTCTTACATGGCAGAAAATTGATGTTGGAGCCGTGGTTCAGTCCAAGATTCCAATAAAGCTCTTCTTAAGCATATACAAACATCCAACCATTCTAGATTTGCCTCAGATTCACATCATAGCAGAGATGGGGGATTTATCTGGCAGGATGACAAATATCTTACTCCCTTCTTACAAGATGATTCCATGCTGTACAGCTTTGAAGAGGAAGGGGAAGACACCATGGAGAACATCAATGGTGATGATGTGGTTGACAAAGAGGAATTACTAAGAGAACTTGGAGGTGTTTTCTTGAAAGACATACAAAATTTGGTTGACAGTTTGGCCGATGATGATGATGATGAAATCTCAGATTTAGGTTCTATAAATCTTGGCACAGCAAAATCAGCTAGCAAAACTACAGGTCCCGGTGCAGCTAATAATAGAAAAGAAGTGTATGGTATTGAAACAAATAATAACAAGTCCAATGGTGTCATCACAGTAGAGGAGACATCTAGACAGTCTTCCCTCGTGAAGACAAAGGATAAAATACCCCAAGTAACTTTTTCAAATGTGGCAGAAAAGGAAATTAAGACAATCAATGAGAGTTACTTTGGTGCTTACAGTCGGTTTGGAATTCACAGGGAAATGCTTAGTGATCAGGTGAAGTATGGATTTCTTTTCTGATGTCAATGTTCACTGTTTTCTAGAATTTTGCAACATTTAAAATTGAAAGGTTGTTTGTTATGCTTAGGTTTTTTACTTCTTTTTCTGTTATTTGGAATCATGTTCTTCTTACAAGCAGCAGCGTTACCCAGGTAATATAAACAGAAAAAAAGGAAAAAATATAAAATTCAGCACATGGAAAGTGCCAATAGAAAAAGAGACTCCATGGGAGATTAACCTTGAATATTTGATACTTGCGGCATGCTGGCATGTTCAAATCATCATGGGTTTCAAAATTTAATGTCAGACAATTAAATGATGCAATGTATGGAGAGTTTTCCTTAAACTAATTTGGCTTTGAAAAACATTTAAATGGTAGATAAAATATACAACCCAAAGAAAGAGATGAGATAAATTGTTCAAAAATTAAATGATCTCATTAAGAAGATTTGTTGAAAAGATGATTTTTGGATGGATTGTTGGTTTCCACGACCAAACCCCAATTGAAGGATATTTGTTAATTTCATGTAGGATCAATTATGATCTGCCCTTGCACTAGTCTACCCTTTTAAAATTGTGGCCACAGTCATAATGGTTATTCTCTGGTCTTTAGGATGATAAGAGGGTTAGTTGTAACATTCAACCTTAACACCTTGGTTCCCCCATTGCAACCTTAGGGGCTCCGGCTAGATGCCCTCATGGGAATTGAACCTTTTTCATAGGTGAAAAACTCCTCATTCCTCCATGGTGGATCCAAATATGTCTAAGCCATTTCTCTTGCTGCATTAGGTATAGGACATGGAGACATCAGTAAAAATGGCTACACTTATTGTGCATATATCACAAAAGGCTACAAACTGAGTGTGATGGATAGGGGAAACCATGTGAATGAAGAAACAACGATTATCATTAATTGTAAAATAATTATAAACTATAAATGGGATATGGCAGTAATTAGTAAATTTTTCCTAGGAATGGATTAGCCGAACATGCTCAAGAGTGCAGCCTTATTCACCTTTGTTAAGACAATTGTGGCCAAGTGATGATTAAAGGATTGCATTATTATAAGAATATAGTTATGAAGGACATATAAAAGAGGAATGTTTCAATGGCGGGTTATTATTTGTATAGTGCGCTTTGCCATTTGTAGATGGAAAACAATGGAATCTTTTAGCCAGAGCGTTTATTAGGAGTTCCTGTGAAAGTTGAAATATCTAACATGGACATCTTCGCTGTAAACTAGTTTATAACAACCTGGAGAGGTATTTGATAGACATCATTGCAATTGTGGGGGAAAAAAGAGAATTATATTCAGAAGAAGCACAATTTGTAAATGTTTCAAGAGCATTAGCAATTCACCGATTGTTCAAGAAAAATCTAATCAACAAAGTGTAAGTTGTAATATTGGGAGTACAATCTCTAGCTAGCATATCCTCATATCACTTAAGACCTTCAGGTAGGTCTCCTACTAAAAAAAAATTGTTTATCATAGTATTATAGTTAATGGTGGTCACCATCCAGCCTCTCCCCACCATATTGTCTAAAATCCCGGTAGCATCCTCAATTCTCCCAACCCTACATAGACCATCTAGCACATAGTTGTAGGTGATGTAGTCAGGTTTCATCCCCTACTTAATCATATCATTCAACGTCTTGTATATTTCCTTGATTTTCCCCTGTTCATACCAACCCCCAATCAATATATTATAACTTAACACTGTATACTTTATAATATGAGCTCATTTTATCATCAAAATGCTTAGCATCTTAGGTTCTAAGAATCATTTTGTCTTTGGGCTAGTGTATCTCCATTCATCTATTATTAGAAACAATGGTGATAGTGAGGAAGTATATGAGGAACCCAATACATGCGATATCCTCATGGGTAGCATGGAAACCCCCAAAGGTGAAAGAATTTCCAGCGATAGTGACTACCATCATAACCCTTGTCATTCTCAAATTTGATGTTCACAATAATGACAATCTCTTCATTGTTGCCGAAGCAACTCATGCTGTGGTAATATCTGTCTTGATTACAATCTCTTTAATGAATGAAACTATGCTGTCTTATCACTTAAAACTCAGGAGCTTACTATTATATTCTTAGCAGTGTGGGCGTATACATGTTGCTTGATTCTACAAAATTTGTCACCACTTTGTGGGTGATTTACATGATACATTTCAAGTTGAAGGCAACACATGTAGAATATTTGGATATTTTTCCAATATATCATGTGGTAATTCCATGGTGCAGCACTTTTAGTTATTATCCATCCAGCGGCATCCATGACCCCATAGTATTGTAAACAAGATACTTTGTGCCTTTTTTGTTTACCTTGAAGTTGTTGCAGTTACCCCATCTTCATGTGATGCAAAATGCAAAGATAATTGAAGCATTGACAACCCATTATGTGTTTGCATTGGGTATTGCAAGCTTTTTAAACTGTACAAATTGGGTTCTCCTGGTTTTAGATTGTTGTGGATACTTATTTATTGCTTTGGGAGATGGATTCTGGCCATCCATGGTACTTTTGTAATAAATTGTTCGTACTTTCTTTTTGGAATACTTTTTCTACTACTATGTTAAAAGTGTTGTAGGTGGTCAACTGTCATGTGACTTTCTTCAGGAGTGGATGTGTGATTTCAATATAATAGTCCTACTGAAGCTACTATGGAACTAGAATATGCTTTGGATCTAGTGACAATATATTTCATGTTTAATTTTCTACAATTAATTATAGATAGATTTATAGATATGCAAAACATATGGATGTAGGAGTTTTACATCCAATACTGTGAGAGAATAGACGATGTACTGAAGTTGTTGGCTTTTCAGGCCTCATAGATTTAAGGGTTCCAGGATACAATTCTTATGCATCTTCTGATAGGCATAAAATGGATATGGATGTCAAGAAAAGTGAAGTTTTATAGATAGGTTTTTCAAATTACATGAATGTGGATGAAATGAGCTTGATAAATTCGTTTTCTTCTTTTGGCGAGATTGAATATATAACAACGTTTCTTGTTCATACTTATGCCTTTGTCCAGTTAAGTATCCTGGTGGAAACCGGTAGGGATAAAGAAACACTTCAATGGAAATTATTCAGCAGTCCTTGAGTAAGCATTTGTTTTCAAAGAGTGAATTTGGTCCTATTGTTCATTGTAGGAATTCAATAAATGGAACCTTGCCTTTCTCTCATAAAGCAGCTATCAATTCTGGAACTGGTTCAAAAGTTGTAGATAATCTTATACAGGAAAGGAATCATGGTATTACCCATGGGAAATTAAGCATACCAAGTCCAATTTTTAGTTTAAATCTTGAGAGAATGCACTCTAGTTCAAACATCAACCTTCTGGGTCATGCTAATTGTATGAAGACAATCGGTGGGGGATATGATGACATAAGAGCATCAAGACTAGGTTCCGATTTGGGAGCTACTAAGCTAGAAGTAAATGAACTTTTAGTGAATAGTCCTAGTATAGAAAGAAGTTTACCCTCGAATCGGTCAAAGTAACTAACATATTGACTAACATTCTTATGTTGAATCATAATTGAGAATACATGATCATCTCATATATGTTGATATATATGTTGAAAACAAATTGATTTTCTATGTATTAGGAGTCTAATGCCAATCTATATGTAGTTGTGGCTCTTGCAAAGCAGCTCCAGGTTTTCATCCTTGTCTTTTTTAATTTTGGTATTGTTTGAATATCCCTTCTTCTTATCAACTGTTTAGTTGGTGGAAGTGGTAGTGTCAATGGGTGGCCATATGGGATAGGGAAACTATCTATACCATTGGCAAGGTTGGTGGCTTAGGAGTTTGGATGTCATCAATATAATGAATGAATACCATTTTCTTTTTAGAAAAAAGTATAATGACTACAAAAATATTATACTAGTTTATCATGCTTCCTTTGACAAAATATCACTATGGAAAAGCATGTGGAACTAGGATTCAATTGATACTAATCTTGAAGTTATTTATTGAAGTATATGCCATCCTTGTTTCTTGAATATCCAAACCATTTCTATGTTATCTACTTTAAAAGTTAAATATTGCAGCTTTAAAACTCCGCAGCACTAGGAAATTGCACACCTAAATGATCTCTTAACCAATTGAGAGATGGATATAAAAATCCCACAAATTATATTTGTTAGTGATAGTCATAACATCGTTATAGATATGATTTCTTTCTTTCATTTACTATACATGCATTTTGATTATATAAACTATTGGAATCCATAAACATTGTATCATTGTTACATGACTTAGGAGCAATGATGATTATGATAATTTTGTTTTGATTAACTAATGGACTGATATATCTAGTGTCAACACACTATATCTTATTATTCAAAAAGTTGACATAAAAGTCTTGATTATTATTCAAATACATCTTATTCGAAACAATGAGAGAAATCCTTGATTTCTATTTAAATTTATGTTGGTGTTGTTCTCTAGTGTGACTTTTATGCAATGCATTGTAATGACAAATTATTGAAGTAGTTGTATAGCTAAACATGGTGAGTTCAAAACATTGGTTCTTTCTAAACAAATATAAAAAATAGGTTTCTATAAGTGGTAGGAGGGTACAAGGAGTAACCTTAGAACAAGGCTACATGTCATTAACAAAACTAGCTTGGTATTTGTCTCCACATGTCCCCAATGTGTGTTTCCCTTCTCCCATGTTCCTGTGTCTTGGAAACATGGTAGAACACTGGAAATAAGTCTTAGAGCTCTTTTGTAAAGCTATAGGAATATGGATAAGTAGTAGGAATCCAAATATCTATCCATCTAGGTTTGAAGAATAATAAATTGACTTATATACTATGTTGTTTTCTTACAAAAGGGTAGAAATAGATGAAGGAATTAAGCACCTGGGTTTTATGTTGAAGCCTAATAATTACCTGAAAGACTAGTCGTGTTTTGTTGTGAAGATTGAGAAGAAAATCAAGTCGAGTTTTAGATCGCTTTCAAAAGAGGGAAGGTTGGTGATTATTAGAGAAGTCCTATAAATAATACCCATTTATCGGATGTCCTTGGCCTAGATTCCTAAAGGAATCCTATATCAAATAAGGATACTAAGCTTTATATTTTTATGGTCTAGGGAAGATGACAAAAATAAGGGAATCCCATGGGTCAAATGGAAAAGGTTTCCCTACCCAAGGAAGAGGGAGGCTGAGGTCAAAAGAAAATTTTCTATTTATCCAAAGCACTTGAAACTAAATGTGTATGGCAATTGGTAAAAGGAAAAGGACTATGGTGCAGAGCAGTTTTTCAGAAGTATATCTCTCCTGAAACTATCTTGAACTGGATTAGAAATACGTAGAAAAGTATGCATAATTTCTTAGCATGAGTTCCAAGAAGGGGAGAGGAATCTCCTTGAGGGAATGATTTTCAATGTAAGAGAGAGAGTACAACTAAGCAGAATGAAGGAAACATATTCCTAGGTGAATTCTACTAGTGTTGGCCACACTTTTCCAAAGAAGTTTGGTGCAGCAAATGAAGACAATGTAGAAGAGACGTGGCGCACTTTTCAAGAGAATGGAGTGAGAATGATTCACAATGCACTAACTGGAGTACACTTTTTTCTGTACATCATTCCCAGGAGGCCATACTTTAGAGTTGGAACTGAAATTGGGGGTTGTACAACTAAGTATTTGCACAAAAATCGAGGTACATTTAATGCTGTGATTTTTGAATTGTTTTGGCACATATTTCTAGGTTTTTTTGTAAACAGATTTCAAGGATGAAATTAGCAAGGGCGAGTTGTACAGTTGACTGTACAATGTTTTTATTGTTAGTAACTGTGGGTTTGGCACATTTCCCAAGGTACTGGTATAGTACTATATACTGAAAGTAATTTATGTGTTGTATCATTTATTTCTCATCTTAATAATAAATTCTCTTGCATGCTGGTTCCCCAGGGGGTGGGGTTTTTCCAGGGTCAAAGTTTGACCAAAAATTTGTGTGTTGAAGTGCCTTTCATCACTTCTATCATGAATTTCCTGTGTATTAATTAGTGGAAAGTCTGCTACTTTTATTATTTTTCGCTGCTAAATTGCTACCAGAACAGTGTATTAATTTACAGACACTATTCTTGTGTAATATGGTTTATATTCTATCTGTATTTGATTAATACCAGAGGTTTTGGAAGTATTTGACATAAGTTCTTTATGACTGGACTGAACTTATTAATTCTTTTAACAATAAATACTTTTCTATATTTGGAGAGGGGTTGGTCTAGAGGGTTGGAAAAGGTTAAACAATGAGGCGAGGGGAAGATCCTTGGGTGGGAAGTAGTATGGAATGTAAGATACATGTTAATATGATTTAGAAATTGAGGAATGACAATATTGTTTCTTGTCTCAAAAAAAAAAATGTGTACTTACAAACCTATGGGTGTAAGGCTAAATATCAGTTGAGATATTAGGTTTTAGGGAATTGGAAAAACTCATTTGGAGGAACCTATTGGAAAGCCTAAGATCTAGCCATGTAAGAATACATTACAAGGAATATGAGTTAATATGGGCACATGCACCTATAGGAGAATACACTCTAAAGGAAGGGTGTAAGCACTTAAGAAAGCGAGGTGATAGAGAAAATTCATCCTGGTGGTGGAAACAATTATTGAAGTTTAAGTACCCTTCCAAGACAAAAAAAATCGTGTGATGTTTACTTCAAAACAAGGTTCTAACCTAGGATATCATACAGAAAATCAATCAACAAGGTCCTAGTATTTATTATTTGTGCCAATCAAATGTAGAGACAAACTGTCATTTATTCTTGCATTGTGGTTATAGTAAGTAGGTTTGGAAGGAACCAGAGGAAAAAGATGGGAGCGATTATACCGGGAAAAGTCCTCAAAGGGAAGATGATTTGAAACCTTTAATTAATATGAATCACTTGGGATATAGCTGACTATGTAAGATGACTACCATTACAGGTGATTTCTAGAAATGATATGTTAATAATGCCCCCAGGCATATGCTCCAACAGGTAGTAGGAATGGTTTCAATGAATAAGTGGCATGCAGAAAGTGTTAAACATGACTCCCCACTAAGAGGAATTGAAAACTTCGACTCACAAGGTCAAAAGGATCTTAAACAACTATACTCTGTGTAGTCAAAAGTGGTCAGAACTGTCTTATTAAACAATGCTACGAATGTAGGAAAGGTAACAAATTAAAAGCTATATTTGGATATTTAAGAAATATGTAATCTATGAATCTTATGCATCCTTGTAAGATATTCAATTTGTCAGTATCATGTATCCCTTCATATCAATTGAAAACATTCCATGCATTTCGATTGACTTCATAGGCTTGTTTTACTTGTATCCCTTGTGTAGTAACTACTTGTTTCTTCTACAACATGTTCTAAGTACAAATTCACAAACCAATTTAAGAGAACTTGGAGGAGTACATCCTAGAGACTGTTCTATATATTATTCTTATGTGAACCCATCTGCATTTGACAACTCCACAAACATTTGTGGTTCAAACAAACTAGCATCTTTATCAAGGTGAGGTTTTGGTTCATGTTTTCTTATTAATTTTTATCCATTTATTGCTTGCACGAAATCTTATTTGTTTTCTATATTATAATATACTAAGATATTCTATTTCTATATCACAGTTCTGGTTTTCATGGAATAAATTCCAACTTCAGTGGTGGGATTGATGGTTTGCTATGTATGGAACCTGTTTACCACACATGAAATGTAAGAAGCCAAGAAAGAGAATTTTAGAGTATGGAAGCTAACCTATTCATTCACTACCATTTGAATAGTAATCATTCAAGCTTTTAGGCAAGGGTTTTGGGAGCTCCTTGTTCAAAATAGTAAGAAGATTTCAAACTTTTTGTACAAAATAAGTTGGCCACTCGTGATAAATATGAACTCTGCTAAGGTGTAATAAATGTTCCATTTTGACATGTTGAGAATTTGAAAAGAAAGAAGGAGCAGATATATAGCAGCCATGTAAAATGAGATATGTAGATATTGTGTGGATTTAGCTAGGCCTTCCCTTTGAGGACATACTTTATTGATTTGCTTCCCACTTTCAATACACTACTCTTGCAATGCCTAGAATTCCCTTTTTGTGGTAGAAGATATCACTTGATGTTGATGTTGAGATAGAGGTTGGCCATGATTTTGTGTTGTGGTGGTAGTGTTACTTATAGGTACCTCATAACCATTATTTTCACTATTAAGATGCTTAGGATAACTCCTAGTGATACTTTTCCCGCATTCATCACCACCACATAGAATTCCCACATTACTCATGAGTCCTAGTATTTGCTTTTTGAGTATTAATAAGATTTCTTCCCAAAGACATTTTGATATGTATTTGGTATTTTGAGACATAGTTTTGCTCCGATTTTGAATCCTTGTCACATCACAAGTTGTTAGGGGGATTATGGATCAACAATGTCAGGATCCAAATCACTTGATTTGCAGGTTTGTGCCCTTGACTAACATTTCATTTCTAGAAGGACTGAATGGTAAAGATCCTCCATTGTGAATTGCCCACTTTATAAGGTAGATGAGGCATTTATGAGCAGTCCTAAAGGGGATTCATACCAGTTGTAAAGATATGAATGTCATCATGTAATATACAAAAATTGTGAAGGTGATACTTGGCAGTAGAGTTGCCCCTATTAAAATGTTTGTTAGTTCTTGAATGACTAACTTTGTTTCTATTTAAGGATAATTATAAGCTCTTCCAAATGGTGGATATATTATTCCACTTACACTTAGCTTAGTGTGAATTTTCTGGGGTGTCTTCAGTGCCTTTTAATTTACAAAGTCTCAGGAATTATTTTGTAGCTAAGATCAACCTATGGAAGTGTTGTTAGTTATCTGTTGGGGTGTCATATAGCCTTCAGGATTGGCATTGATCTGATTCATCACCCAAGGTAGTGACCCCTACAAGAGAAGCACATTCAACCCTTTACTCAAGGAGGTAGCTGGAGACAAATACCCATCGATTAAGGGTTACTTTAGAGTTTTCCATGTTGAGAATTTATATTTTGGTGCACAGTTATTGGAAGTGGCCACATTTTAAGGAAGTTGTTATAAAAACCACATTTGATGGTTTCTAGCACATTATTTTATGAGGTCCACTATTGATGTAGTTTGTCAATGAATTGGAGAAAGCACTTCCCTTTTATTTGGGCACCCATTAATATAGAAACTGTTATCTTGAGGAGGATTGTTGGCACAATCCCACTAGACATGGTCAACGATTTGTCTTAAAAGGCGCACCCATAATGGTATGGTTTCATTTGACACATGTCCAATGCATGATTCTAGGAAAAATTTACCAGAGAAATGCATCTAATGGGTTTTGGATAGGGTAATCATGCTCAAGAATAAAAGTGTTCAACCTAGAGGAATTTGGTTGATTTGCACAATGTTCTATGATATCCTTATGATAGCCACCTTATGAGGAAATTGGTTAACCCTATTGTAGAAAATTTGACTGTAAAGAAGCATAAAGCACAATCTCCAAATCCTGTTGAATATCCTAAAAATAGGAATTCCCAAATTTAAAGGATACTTTCAACTGGTTATGTGATTTAATAATCTCTAAATTTTAGAATTGGAAGTACCTAAGTTGTAGGAAATACATAATATGGTTTGTATCATGCACGTTTTGGTACATAAATGTGAAAACATATGTCGCATGGCTTGGAAATACATTTTCAACTGTATGAATGCATCCAACTTGTGCGAAACATGTTTCATACGGTTAGAAATGCATTTCCAAGCCATACCAACATATGTATGATGCATTTCCTTCTCTAAATCTGCTCAATTGATTCAATTTGACTTGGTTTTTTATTATATTACATAAAAATATTGGCAATTAATGGTAATGTTTAACATTACCATTAATTGCTTCATGATGTTTGAGATTGGTTCCAACCTCATCAAAATTAAATATAGAGAAAGTAGAATCTCATATATCATTCAAAATTAGTTGACTTAATAGTTTTTAGGATTTTAGGATTGTCGGGATTGCAACATTTATATTGGATTCTATTATGTATCAGGGTATGGAATTGGCATTGAATCCAGAGTAGTAAGATTGATCTAAGGACAACAGGCTAGATGATAATAGTAAACACTATGATACCTAATGCTAGTGCCAATGGTATTAATATTAAATGAGTATAGGCACTCAATCTTACAAACAATGCATGTCTAAACACCCATAAGTTGAACTGTGGTAACTCTCCAATGCAATAATTTTCGCATTGAATGCTTGAGGTATATGCTATGTGAAAATTTATAGTTACCTCAATTTGAATCTCAAAATTTATAATAACCCCAATTTTCATTTCAATATTTATAATAACCCTGCGCCTTCTTTTGCATTTATATTCCAATCAATTACTCCCTTGATTCTATTATGAACATGTTTCTAGTTTTCCTTCCAAAATTCTGAACATTTATGTGATCCTACTTCCCTACTGTTATGGCTTATTTTCTCTTGTGACATTTCTTCCATTATCTCATTAAGTTAGTCATTCATATCTTATGCCTGAGAGGATTGTTTGCACTTATTTTATTATAATATTAACATTCTATTTGAAAGGATTTTGTAGTTGCGTGATTTGTTTTATGGCTAATCCCATTTTTGTTGTGAGATAATTTTTTATTTGATATGATTTTATGGATAATATTGGAAGCTGTCAAGTAACAGTTTGGCCTCCAATTCACGTGTACAGGAGAAACTCTCTCGGTTCCCTTCGTAAACCTTCTACAAAAAATTTACAAGAGGGTGCCATGGAAGGAAGCTTTGTGCAAGTCCAGCGCAATTCATTGTATGCCAAGGTAAAAATGAATGGTGTGCCCATTTGTAGAAAAGTAGACATGAATACTTATGGATCCTATGGGTCCTATGGAAAAGCTTGAGCTGTAGGTAATTCACTAATTGGAATCCCTATACAGTGGTGAATAGAGCTTGTACACAAACCATACACATATTTTTTTTTAAAACAAGAATCATATCCCCACTTAGATATTTGAAGTTTTCTAAGCATATAGTATTAGTGTTGTATGTTGCAGTTAATTGCAATTAATAGATATGATATTGGATTGAAGAAGGATAAAAATTCTTGAGGTGCATAGACATCTTTATACACTCAACTTAATTAACTTATTTCACCCTCAAAATGCATAGCACCTTGCTGTCTCATCAAAATGCATAGCACCTTGTTGTCATTGCAATATATCACTCACTTTATAGCAGAGTTTCAATTATACCTGGAGTCAAATTTAAAGTCTAAATACTTATACAATAATTGTAATAAATCTGCATTGTAGTCCTACGAGTCTTTTTCAACGACCTTTTCTTATGTACACATAAATACATTACAACAGATGGACATCTATGGCAACGGAAATGAATTATTGATTAATCCCTTTTCTCATTTTATTCATACTCTGGCACCTTTGTGTGAATAAAAATTTGCTCTCTGGCCTTCATTGTAATCCTATAGACTCTATATGGTCACTCCTTCAGTTTTGGATACCTCTGTTTGGATGTTTCTATTATGATATCTTTTTTTTGGGTGTTTGTATGAGTGTTTTTGAATGGCCTTTGCTTATATGTATACATAAATGCACTACAACACATGGACATATATGGCAATGGAAATGAATTATTGATGAATCCCTGCTGCAACCAATGGCCTTCAGAAGGGTCCCATCAACGTGTCCCTACTACCCCTTCCACCACCACCGCCACCCCCACTGCCGCCAATTACTCAGGGAATTAAAGGTGGAGCAGCAACAACAACAACACCCCCCTCCTCCCCCTCCTAAGTTTTCGACACCTGGTGCTAATACAGTGCAGATAGATCCACCAGTAGTTGAGCTTTATCAGTCATTGATGAAGTGAGATGGTAAGAAAGAATCTTATGGAAATGCAATTGCGGATGCCCCTACCATGGAAAATGCTCGTAGCATCATGATTGGAGAAATTGAGAACCGTTCATCACATTTACCAGTTGTAAGCATTTATCTCTGTTTCAATTATCCGATGTTTTGCATAGTTACCTTTTTCTGTAGATTAGAGACTAACCAGGCCTTGTTTTGTTTCCTTCATTTTTTAAATCTAAAGCAATACATTCTTCTTTATAAATTTGGAGCTATGCAGATAAAAGAAGATGTGGAAAACCAAGGTGATTTTGTTCGATCCTTGATAAGGGAAGTGAGAAGAGCAACATACACTAACATTGAAGATGTTGTATCTTTTGTTAAGTGTCTTGATGATCAGCTATCTTTTCTGGTAAGAATTATTTACTTTGACAAGCTTGTTTGGAAGTTGAAGTCTAATGGTGTTTACTTGTCTATTGTAACATCCACATAACTAGATCAGCTCTACACGTTAGAAAAAACCATCCATATTATTGGAGGTGCACTTCATTGCATTTTATGGCTGAACTGCATGGGTATAGTCCTTTTATGAATACATTGGGAGACTGGAATTTGTCTCTACATTTGCATTTGAGTTTCCTTTTTCTGATAATTTTTACCTTGATATTTAATTGCAGGTTGATGAGAGAGCAGTGCTGAAACATTTTGACTGGCCTGAGAGGAAAGCTGATGCTATGTGAGAAGCTGCCTTTGGATATCAAGATTTGAAAATTTTGGAATATGAAGTTTCATCATATGAATGTGATCTTCGTCAGCCTTGTGCTGCTGCTTTGAAAAAGACGCTATCTTTACTGGAAAAGTGAGAGACAGATACTTCAAAAACTAGAACTTATGTCTCTCTTAACTCTCAATTGCTGTTCAATGTTCTTTTAATTGTTTCCAATGCGGTAAGCAAATTATTTTTTTGGAGTTGCACACTGAGAGACTACTTCAGTACTCCTTACAACCAAGTTTCAATCTATGAACTTTGTATTTTTTCAAATTAAGTTGCCAGGGTTCGTGGATATGAGTATGGGGATGCCATTTTGAAATTAGGGTTCATGGAGGTGAGTGGGTGGTGCACCACATTTGAGTTTCCTTTTTCTGATAATTTTTACCCCGACATTTAATTGCAGGTTGATGAGAGAGCAGTGTTGAAACATTTTGACTGGCCTTAGAGGAAAACTGATGCTATGGGAGAAGTTGCCTTTGGATATCGAGATTTTAAAAAGCTAGAATATGAAGTTTCATCATATGAATGTTATCTTCGTCAGCCTTGTGCTGCTACTTTGAAAAAGACGCTAGCTTTACTAGAAAAGTGAGACACAAAGATACTTCTTTTTTAAATTCAGTGACTATTTGATTTAATCATCTCTATGGAGTCTTCAGTAAATTCAGTGACGGTCTGAAGAATTGTTTGAATTGATTCACGCGGTTGCAGAAATAGTTTAGTTGCACAACTATAAATTGAATTTGTAGATGTTTTTCTTTTGGTTAGGTTTATTTCTTGCAAGAGAATGAGGGGAAAGAATGCCCTTGTTGATTCCTAATACCTCCATCTTACATAATTTCTAAAACAATTTATTGAATACTTGTAGGCGCTGAGGGGAGAGCAGCAAGAAATGAGATTTCTCAGCTAAGGCTGTTTCCACTAGGTTGTCAAATCCAAAATTTATTTGATGCCTTTATTGTAATGTCGGATCCTTTTATTTACTTGGCTCGCTTGACATAAATGGTTGATCCACATCTCAATGATGCATGTCATGCCCAACTGCTGGATATAAAATGATAACTGTGATTTCAAATTAGAGTTATCAATGGGATCACTACCAGTTTGAGCCTCTCAGAAATGCAATTTATTGCTGGATAAGGAGAAAGTTCATAGCATTTGTTTTCCAAGTGAGTGGAGCACTTGAGTTCTGTAATGGATGATATTTTTGATCAATTACTAACATCTTCATGGAAGACATAAGTGGTGCTGAGAGATCATTTTTGGATAGTTTTGTTGGAGGACCAAAAAATTTCTTTCCTGGTGATTCGATGGGAACAGTTCAAGAGAGCTCAAGAGTCTCAACAATGTCACTAACACCTTCAAGTTATATGAGTCCGAACTTAGAAGGGTAGGTTCAAAATAATGATGTTCATAATAGTTCTTCTAGTGCGATCGATGGTGAAAATATGTCGTATCTTTTGAACAAGTCTGCAGTAAGTCAAACTCAAGTTGAGAGCAAGTTCCCAATGGGTGGGAATATACAAGTTCAAGGGGGACAAAAAAAATCTACAGCTCTCATTACAAAAAGAGTTTTGGAATAATACTTCAAGGTGGTCTGTTGTATTGCAATTAAAGTCACTTGGGATAGTTTCTCCACATGGAGCGTCATTCAAATTCTACCTGTCACTGGATGTGCAACAAGAGAAACCCTTCTCATACCGAGCTCTGCTCCAATGGGAGCCAGTGTTAATGAGGCATCTGGAATCCAGTCATGTCATGGGGATACACTCTCACCAAATCCTGTGCACTCACATTGGGTTCAATCATACATGCCTGGAGTTCCACATATTACCTCAGTGCCTAGGAAAGGGAAATCAGAAGAATTTATCTTGCATGCAGAAGCAATACAAGGTGAAGGGCATATATTGGAAAAATGGTTTCGATAGGAAGAATAATTCACTGAAAGAGAAAATAGACCTTCTACTACTGTAAGGAATAAAAGCTTCACAAAGAATAACAGCTTTATTTAATTTTTACAGTGCATTGAAAATTGTTTAAGAAAAACAATTTTGATTCATTAAGAAATATGTTTCCTAGTTGCAGTCCTTAATTTGAATACTCATACAATGCTTGTAGGAGCTGGATGACCGTCAGGGGCCCCTATTGACTAATTATGACATATCAGTAGGTTAGCCACCATTAACAGTTACTGCAAGACCACAACCCTGTCAGTAGGTATGCCGTTTTACTATATTCTTTTCACTTTGCATCTTCAGAACAATATTTGTATGAATTTTATGAATTACTTTATTTATTGTAATTTGTAAACTTGCACTCTTGCATTGCAGAGTACTGGTCTCCAGATGCTGCAATCCAGCCAGGGAAATTCTTTATAGCAGCATGGGAATCGTTCTGTGATATCTCAAGATCTATCAACATCAACTGCTGGAGCTATTTTGAATGGTGTTCCTAGGATGGGAGTGAGGGATAGTCGAGGTCAATCTACTGATCCACACAGTATTGCTGAGTGGGTCAGAAAATGTTCCTATGTGAAGAATTGTTACAGAATCCTCTTAATGTGTATGTACATTGCTTCTTTTGCAGTGGTTTACTTAACTACAAATAGTTTTGGAAGCCATGAAAATAGTCACTGCAGAGGATTGAGCCTGTCTAGTTTTAACCTGTTACTCTTGAAAAGGTGCAAACCTTTTCTACTGATTATTATGTTTCTTCTGGTAGGAACTCTGGGAGAGGATTGCGAAAAATTTGAAATCTTTGCAGGAGCTAGTTCCAAATGCTAACAAGGTATAATTGGGAAACTAAATACAATTGATAATGAGAATGGATTCCACAACACTTCTAGTTTACATTCAACCTCTTCATTGGTGTGACTTTCATTAATTTTCAAACGAGTACTCACTGAATTATTATGTTTTTGATCTTTGTCCCATTTTTTTTTGAATAAACTGTCTCAGTGTGAATGGTTTACATTTTTCCATATTTCGACTAACCTATTTTTCCTTAGTGTCCATGCTTTCTCTATTAAAATCAAGTTATTATTATTACTATTATTTTTAATATTTCCAGTGTACTTCTTAACTCTGTACAAATTCTTTAATAATGGTTTCCGTTACTAACCCTATGTTAATATCTCAAGCCCTTCTTTTGAGACACAATTGAATTTAGAGTATTTTCATCTAGTTCTTTTGGTTTCAAGGATTTTACTCACAGACAACCATAATGAGATAATTTGTAAATATATTTTCCATTATTAGATGTTTAAATGTGAAAAAGGATCGCATATCGTCTACCTTTGGCAAATGCAAAGCTTATTAGATATAAGCACGTGCTTAGAAAAGGGAAATTTTGAAAGAATGTGAATCTCAGGAAATTTTACTGTCTAGAATGACTGAGTGATAGGAACATTGAGACTAGGTTGGTAGACTTCTCATTAAGCCCATTTCATGATGCAATTTTATGACATGCTTTTCACTGGTGCTAACCATGTCTGTGTTTAAGAATTATCCTATTGAACTCCTTTTACAATGTCGTTTGCTAGTTTTGCATAGTTGGATATTTGGAGGGATTGAGTTGCAGACTAAGGGACTAATTTAGTACTCCTCACAACCAAGTTTCAATCTATTAACTTTGTAGTTTTTCAAATTAAGTAGCCAGGGTTCGTGGTTATGGGTATGGGGATGCCATTTTGAAATTAGGGTTCATGGAAGTGAGTGGGTGGTGCACCACATTTGAGTTGCCTTTTTTCTGAGAATTTTTAACTCGACATTTAATTGCAGGTTGATGAGAGAGTAGTGCTGAAACATTTTGACTGGCCTGAGAGGAAAGCTGATGCTATGCGAGAAGTTGGCTTTGGATATCGATATTTTAAAAAGCTGGAATATGAAGTCTCATCATATGAATGTGATCTTCGTCAGCCTTGTGCTGTTGCTTTGAAATAGATGCTAGCTTTACTGGAAAAGTGAGACACAAAGATACTTTAGAAACTAGAACTTATGTCTCTCTTAACTCTCAATTGCTCTTAAGTGTTCTTTTAATTAATACAGTAAGCAAATGATTTTTTGGGCAATTTGTCTTTTATACTATTGGAATATACTCATGCTCAACACAATAGGAAATAGATATTCAACTTTAGTATACCATGCCATGAATAAGTTCAAACCTTGGCCACTAGTTCAAAGGATCAAGTGCTTAGGGGTTCAGATTGAATCAATACCTATTGCAACTCTTTCAAAATAAATGTACTAAATTTCATGTCGTTTAGATTTTTGCAGGTGCGAACAGAGTGTCTATAAGCTACTGAGAATGAGAGATATATCAATGTCTCGCTACAAAGATTTTCAGATTTAGATTGACTGGATGCTTGATAATGGAATTGTTAGTAAGGTCTCATTTTGAAATTTGAACTTAAGGCATATACACTGTTCACGCTAAGGATTCCTATTGTTGTTTTGACCGTACTTGACACAATTGCAATGTTATTGAGTTGCAGTTGGTATTTAAAACATTCTTTTGCGCCTAGGAAGACAACTAAATGTATTTAACTGAATCATGGACATTTTCCCGGCTAAGATTTATTTCTTAACTTTGTTTGTAGGCTTTCAAGAACTTGAGATTCATATTCTTTCTGGACATTGCATTTTCCATTGATCTTCAGGATTTATGTAGAGGTATTTCATATTCATGTATTTGTAGGTTTGCTAGTTCTAAATGTTTATGCATTTTGAGTACACCCGATGTTTGTTGGAATTATTTCTTTTTGCCATGTTAAATCTTGTGAAATTACTATGTACATTTTTTATTTATTTGTTTTCTCTTTTTAGTGAGCAACAAAATTTATTGCTTAACATGTGTTGTTTGTAGGTAACCTTACTCGCAAGATTTATAACAAAATGAGGAGGGAGGCTGTTGCAGTGCGGATATAGAAGCACATGCCTAGATATAAAGTTCAGAAAGCTTAGAAGCACGTGTAATGCGAATACAGTTCAGCACGTGCGTAGATAGAAAGCTCAGAAAGTGGACCATTGAATATGAAGAGCCCATTGGTGAGGATTTTCCATTGAGTATGAAGAGTCTGTTACTGAGGGTTTCAAGCTGCTAAGTATGGTTTTGAAGCTTCCATGGGGTCTAAGTATGGATTAGCAGCTAAGTACAAGTGGGATGGTTTAGTGATTGTAATATTTTGAAAAGGCATCGATGTACTAGATGATTTTCATGTAAAGTTATATGGAGATAGTTTTTGAGAAAACTCATATTTTTTGTAATATTTCACATTTTATATAATATAATTTGTACGGTTTTAAACTTATATGGTTGTACTTTATATTATTTACAAGTGGTGTAATTAACTAATTAATGTGACATTGCATAATTCACATGTGTATTAGCTGATGATAAATAATGTATGATTCTTTTTTTAATTTAAACATAATATCATATTAAAAATTTATATTGATTAATAATAGACACCATTAAAAATACTAAAATATAATAGCCACACATAAAATGACTAAAAATGGCTAAATTAGTGACCAATAAATGAGATTGACCAAATTTTGCATATAAAATGACCAAAAATTGAGAGATACGTGACCAAACAATGAGATATAAATGACCAAAAACACGACCAAAATTCACATATCAATGACCAAAAAACAGTCTGGTGGCTAATTTACGGTCTTTTATTACGTGACCAAATTTGGTCATATTCTAGTTTGTCATGTGGTCATTAATTTGGTCATAAATGTGGTCATATATTTGGTCATTGATTCAAATATATGACCAAATTAATGACCAACTGACAAGCTATAAATGACCAAAATAAAAATGACCAATTTTGGTCGCGTAATAAAAGACCGTAAATTAGCCACCAGCAATCGCCAAACCAAAAGTGGTCATTGATATGCGGATTTTGGTCATTTTATTAGTCACTAATCTCTCATTTTCCACTAGTGTTTGGTGTATCTCCCATGGTATTTTTTGGGATAGGAGACAGGTGATGACCAGAGGGAACTTAAAGTGGAGTTTTTCAGCCCGACTGAATATTGGACGAATGCATTGCCCGTGGGAAATGGTCGTTTGGGAGGCATAGTGTGGGGTGGAGTCCAGTCCGATTTATTAGAAGCTCAATGGTACATTTTATCATTATTTATATCACTTCTGTTTTTCATATTTCTCACTTGAAATTGCATATGAATGATTACTCTGTTTTTCCATTCTCCTAGTCATGGATTACTATTGTTTCTTCCCCCCAAATGCAAAAGAAACAGGTGAAATTGAAATCAAAACCATTGGAGGGTGTCATTGGTGGTCTGTTGCATAAATTACTGTTGTTTATTCCTTGCCAAAAAGAAGACAAATACATATGACATTGAAATCAAAACCATTGTTGGGTGTTATTGGTGGTTTGTGTCATAGATTATTGTTGTCTCTTTCCTCCCAAAAATCAGGAAAAAACAAATAACATTGAAATCAAAACCATTGGTGGGTGTCATTGGTGGCTTGTGGATTAGTGAAATTTGATATTGCACTCACCATCGTTCGAATCTCTGTAAAGACATACTTGTATTGTGTTTATGCCAGTGCTAGTAAAAGAGATTTGGATTGGGTATTGGTATAAGTTTGGGGTGAATTTGTCTGAAATCGAGACATGCTTTTATTTGTGTTTGTGCCAGTTCCAGTGAAATGTATTGGGTCTTGGCATAAGTTTGGGGTGACTTTGCTTGAAACATCAAACAAGTTCTTAGCTGGAAGAAGCTTGAGGAGTTGAATGTTGGAAACTAGGTTTTCTTATTACCACTATTTTTCAGAATGGAAGTTAGAAATATCAGGAAAAAACATTGTGGTAGACACCTAAGGAAATATAAGCTAGATAGACTCAACCATTGTTTAAATAACCAACAAACAGACTTAGAACTTGCAACCAGTTTTGAAGATAAAATCTCACATCTACTAGCTTGATTGTAATTTGTCTTCAAAAATGTTGATAGTATCAGCAAAGCCATTGATGAAAGCAATTCCCTTGGGAATGACAAATCAAGGTCTGAATACATTTATCTAACAAGGTACAATTCTCAATATTTCGTCCTTATCCAAAGTTAGAATTGATTAATCAAAAGAAAGATTGGAGTGATTAACAAAAAGAAAGATTGTAGTGATTAATGAAAAGAAAGATTGGAATTTCTTTAAGAGTTTTTTCAAAATTATTTTCAGATAATTTAATTCTTGTAGAGCTGTTTGTTTAATTTGCAAGTGGGGAAACTTGAACCTTGGTGGATGCCTTCACCACCTGGAAGACCCTATGAATTCATTTAGTTTTTGAATTGGATTTCTATATCTGGATCAGATTTTCTTATAAAGTAGTCTTGTCTTACTCAAACATGTATACATTGCATTGAAAATGACAATGATTTTTAAACAATCCTTCAGACAAACTTTGAACATACTGTACATATGCTTCATTTTCCAAGTATGGAATTCATAACTGCTGCTGGTATAGGCTAGCATAGTTCATTCTCTATTACCTTATCTTGCAATGGCTTTTCTTTTAATATTTTCCCACTATAGGATTTTTCCAGTCATCTATACAAGTCGCCTGGTACTTTCTTTAATATTGAAATTCATATCAACTTACCTAGTACAAAAGTTTTCAAGGTAGAGAGGATAACTTACAAACCTGATCTCATCACATTTTTCATATTTACTAGAAACCCATTTGAAGCAAGGTATGATATGTGTGCCTCAGCGATTGTATATTTGTAATTTATATTTTATTCAGAAAAAAAACACTATTTGTTATTCGGAGATGCAGATATGGTAAGGAAATTACATGCAACATGTGCATATTGCATTTGTAGAATTAATGGATATTTCATTTCTTCCCTTATAAAAAATAATCCTCAATCCTGCTCTTTTTTTCTTTCTTTCTTTTTTAAATCAACCCACCCCATTGGAAAGGTTCTACAATATATTTTTTATTTCTTCTTTTTAATCTCAATCCACCCACTCAACCCACTTTATTGGAAAAGGTTCTTCCACAATCCTCTTTTTTTTTAATTTCTTCCACATTAAATTTCTTCTACAGGAAATAGTTGAATACTGGACTAACACATCTTGCTCTTGAGGTTTGTGAAATTGGTAGGCATTGTTGAAGTTGTTTATCCCAAAAAACAATATGATGCAATTACACATTATAGGAGGTATGTATAGTGAAAGGATGTCTTTCCTTTCCATGCTATAGTTACCAGCTAATCCCAAGTGTTCAGTCTTTCACCAACTAGTGATTCACTTAATCTTTGTAACTGGTTATCATCTTTGTGAAGATTCCAACTCTTAGATAAATTATATCAGACCTTATTTTTCCAAATATTATTGTGGTGAATGTCTTTTAAATATGCAATACTTTCATTATATATATGGTGGATCTTTCTCTTGAGGTTTGTGAAATTGGTAAACATTATTGAATTTCTTTATCCCAGTTTGAAGAAAATACACATTCTATGAGGCCTGTATAGTGAATGGGTGTTTTTCCTTGCCATACTATAGTTACCAGCCAATACCCAATTCTCACTCTTTCACCAACTAGTGATCCATGTTTTCTCTGTAAGTGGTTATCATTTTTGTAAAGATTCTAGCTCTAAAATAAGTTATATCAGGCTTTATTTTGCCAAATATTATTGTGGTGAATGTATTTTAAATCTACAGTACTTTCAGTATATATATGGAGGATAAAACTCTTGATAATTGGTAAGAATTGTTGAAGTTCTTTATTTTAGACAAACAATCTAAAGAAAATAAACATTATAGGATGTTTGTACAGTGAAAGGGTGTTTTCCTCCCCATACTATAGTTACCAGCCAATACCAAGTGTTCACTCTTTCACCAACTAGTGATCTACGTATTCTCTATAAGCAGTTATCATTTTTTTGAAGATTCCAGCTGTGAGATAGATTATATCAGACCTTATTTTGCCAAATATTATTGTGGTGAATGGCTTTTAAATCTGCAGTACTTTCATTATACATATGATGGATATTTCTCTTGAGGTTTGTGAAATTGGTAAACATTGTTGAAGTTATTTATCCCAGTTTGAAGCAAATACACATTATAGGAGGTCTGTACAATTTGAAGTGTGTTTTTTGATATATTTTTATCTCATAACTTGGGAATGCTATCCACAACTTCTCGATCAAGGAACTTGTACCTGTGCAAGGTCTCTAAATGCTCTGGGCTACTGGTATATCTGAATGTTTTTGAGTCTCCATCCTCAAAAAATATTTGGTTTTGATTTTCTTTCTCACCTTAGTAAGAGAATGACATTATTTTCCTACATCCCACTCCAGATAAACTAGACCAAAAGCTTTATTTTCGTATTCTAAATCCAAACAGGGATGTAGACAAGCAAGTGTCAATACACGTTAAAGATATTGCACAGGTATAAGCTCATGGCCGCAGTTTATGAGATAGAAATATATCGAAAAACACCCTTTCACTGTATAGACCTCCTATAATGTGTATTTGAGAAGTCACGATACATGTTGTCATGAATTCTCCTTATATAGTGATGATAAAATTGTATGGAACACACATGACAATATACCTTGAGAGAGAAAAGATTAATGTCCTTGGTCTTGACAGTCATGTGGGTAAAAGGGGTTGTTTCCCCACCTTTATTGTACACCTTGGTCTTATGGGTATGGGGGTTTCCTTACCACCTTGTTTTGACGCTTAGTAGACTTATGGTCCTTTTGGTCCTAGCACTCTTTTTGTATGTGGTACCATGAGAACCTTTGGTATGATGGCTTAACCTTATTTTTATTTATTTTATATGACCGCTTGACTGTTAGTACCCTATCCTAAGTCAACTTAACATTATTTTATGTTATGTTTTTTAACAACCCTAAAAGATAAGGGTTTGTGGATTAAAATTTCTAGAAGGCTTGTTAAGATTATAAATTCAAGTTTTGAATTTCATTTTAGAGAGTGCGTTCACAAGAGAAATTTGAAGATATGACCTTTCACCTGTCTAGGATTTGCTGATGCTAATAGATTGACGTCTAGGGTTTTGTTTCTATCTCTGAGCTACCACCACCTCTTCTCTCAACCTGCTAGTGTTTTCATCTTCCTGTTCAAGTTGTTGCTATTATGAATAATTCGTGTCAATCTTGACAGCTTGTTAAGGGTTTCCTTGATGTGTGTTGATCTTCCTTGAGATGGGAATAATCTTTTGTAGGATGCTAATTCTGATAGAAGCCATTCTTGGGGAGGCCATGACTAATAGACACCTTTATGTTAAGGGTTGTGACTAATAGAATCCCCTTAGGGTTGGGACGTGACTGATCTAAGCCCCTTAGATTTGAACTATGATTGAGTTGCTAGTTGGGCCATGAATTTGTGGAACCCTTCTTGAGCTGGGTCATGACTAGGTAAAACCCTTCTTGGGTAGGTCATGACTATTTGAACTTACCTTAACTGAACCATATAATGTTGATGCTTTCTCTAACAGGTCGTGACTATTGATGACTTTTTTGAGCCCTCTTGGACACGTCGTGACTTTTTTGTGACTTCTTAGATTGGGTCGTGATCACTGTTGCTTGCCTAGACTTAGGATGTGACCCTTCTGCTATTTGTTAGAGCGGATCATGACCCTTGGGACTTGGGGTTGTTGAGACTTGAGCTATGACTCTTGGATCCCACCTGTGCTGGGCTGTGACCATTGTGTGTGCTCATTGAACTTTAGTTGTGACCTCTATGAGGTGTTTGTACAGAGCTATGATTCTTGTGGGTTGTTAGGACTCTGACTTGACCTTGCTGGGTTGCTAAGATCTCAGTTGTAACTTGTGTTAATCTTCTTGAACAGGTTGTGATCCTGCTGGTGCCTAACTGTGTTTGGGGCTGGGTATCACTGTTGGGGTTTTCACACTTGGTGACTGAGTCATATTGACTACTACTGTATGTGCCTAACCTTATTCCTAACCTTTTCTCTCTCAATGTATGTCAATTGTTTCATTGTTGATATTGTCCTTTTAGTGACAATATTTGATCCTAAAAGTATTTGAGTATAAGGCTGATTCAAACCAAATATGAATCGGCATTGCTATTTATTAGTTGTCAGTCATTAGTTTGTTTTTTGTACTATATTATTGTTTATGTTCTGTACATTGCATTTGATGAAGTGGATCTCAAGGACCAAATTTAACACAGTGATCATCGGAGTGTTAAAGTTAAAAGAGATGAAAGTTATGTTTTCTAAATTTATCTTGCCTTGCTATAGTTGTACCAATTTTGGGGCTGAGTATCACTACTGGGGTTTTCACACTTGGTGACTGATTCAAATTGACTGCTATTGTATGTGGGGCTGAGTATCACTATTGTGGTTTTCACACTTGGTGACTGAGCCATATTGACTACTACCCCATATTGATCTACCCCATTTAGATCAGTTTTTCATTAAGCAATATGTAATTTTTAAAATTTCTGGTTGTTGAACATCTGCTAGATTATAAATTGTTTTTCTTGGTTGTTCAATTCCTTCATGCCCTAATGATACTATAATATCGGTTAAAAAAAACTAAATTAGTAAGCAAAAAATAAGATATAGGTGACCAAACAAAATGACCAAAACTTATATATAAAATTACTAAAAACGACTAAATTAGTGACCAAAACATGAGAGATGCGAAACTAGGCATTAAAAAGGATGCAACACGTGGCACTAATGATGAATCCAAACATGGCGTTGATATGGTAGAAAAATAAGACGTTACTTTGGATGCAAAAGATGGCACTACATAGGAAGCGAAATATGGTGCAACAATAGAAGAAATAGTTGGTGTCATTTTGGTAGCAAAACACGATGCAAAAAAGGAAGCAAAAATTGATGCAAATTTGGAAGCAAAAATTGGCACATATTTGGAAGTAAAACATGGTGCAAAATGGGGTACTAAAGTGGTAGAAAAAATGGATGCAATATTGGATGCTAACATGGTGCTATTAAGGACGCAAATATGGCGCTAACGAGGGTGTCATTTAAGAAGCAAAAGTAGACACTCACTAGGAAGCAAAATGTGACGTTATTTAGGAAGCAAACGCCGACGTTGTTTAGGAAGAAAAGTTGGACGCTATTCTAGAAGCAAACCTCAACGTTGTTTAGGAAGCAAAGTTGGATGCTATTCTGGAAGAAAACCTCGACATTGTTTAGGAAGAAAAGTTGGATGCTATTCTGGAAGTAAAAAAAAGAGATGCTATTTTGGATGCCATAAAGGATACTATTTAGGAAGCAAAAAAATGCATTTTTTGAGATGCTTTAAGTTTTGTCCATGACGCATCCCATTTAGCGTCTAGTTTTACCACTAAATGTAAAAAAATATTACACTAAAAATGGATGCTAAATGGGACGCTAATTCCAGGATTTGTTGTAGTGAAGGAAGTCACTACAGGTGTTTATATATAAATCTCTGAAATTAATACAAGTGCTAAGAGGAGGCTAGATGAAAAATTGGACATCATGAACGAGAAACAAAAATAATTGGATGACAAACTGAGTACCATGACTCAATACATAAACACCATAACACAGAGCTTGAGCACCATGACGCAGAACCATAATACATTAATGGAGGTGTTATAAAAACTAATGCCTAGTATGGACCATGTCAGCAGTCCAGACATGTTAGATGCCTCATTTCATGTTTCCACATAGGAAACACTCACCAAGAATCAAGAATATTTTCAAAAATAAGTAATACTAAGAATGCGATGCTTAAACAAGAGATAGAAACAAAAGTACTAGCAGATATGGAGGCACGATTAAACAACAAAATAGACGCTATTAGTAAGATAGTAGCGAAGGAAAAGGCTAAAAATCACCACCAACAATGAAGTAGTTCAAATATGTCGGTTGCATTGTCCAATAGCTCCAAGCCACCATCAAACCGTAAAGCAAAAGATAAGGAATATCATCCTTACATAGTGTACCCACCTAAGGAAAAATAGAGTTGTTGAAATACAATGGAAATGAAGACCAATGCGTTGCTTGGTTAAACAAAGCGGAAGAGTACTTTGACATCTACAATATTTAATTTGATGAGAAGAAGGTGAAATATGCATCAATGCATATGGAAGGGTATGCCTATAATTGGTAGGCTTATGGTGGAAGAGAGGCAATTTTTCCTACACCTGGAACTTGTTCAAAATTGATTTTTTTAATAGGTTTCATGGAATCGTAGAAGATGAATTTTTCAGTAAACTTACCAGATTATAATAGGTCAGAAGCGTTGAGGAATTTACACATCATTGGGAATCCCTATTGACACGAGTATTTGGGTTATTTGATAAACAAATACACGAAACCTATCTAGGAGGTCTTAAACCATACCTCCAAAAATAATTAAAGATGCATGACATACCTAACGTGGAAGTGGAAAGACATAAATCAAAATTCGCAGAACGCAAATTGGAAGGAATAAAAACAAGAGGTGATAACCATTATTGACAAGAAAAAGAGACACAATGTAGATATTGTGAAAATAATTGGTCACCTAGTCATCAATATTGCCAGAAACCTCAATCATATGCCTATGAAATTGAAAATAGGTTGAAAACAACTAACAATTACTCTAATAATAAAAAAGAAGAAAAACACATGTCGTCGATGAGATGCTGTCTCGACCTTGGGCCATAATGTAGGAATAGTCAGACAATACAGTGCAAAATAATCAATCAAAAGGAAGTGCAAGTCTCTACAAAAGAAGTCTCGTTTGATTCTAATACCAACAAATAATCATAATGAAGGACAACATTAGAAAAATCAAACTTTCAAGACAAATATTTCACAAGGGGAAGGAAATGTTGTGAATATTTAAATGATATTATTAATTATAAATAAATAAATTATTAGTTACTAAGGTGAAAGGGTGTAACTCTTCATTATGCATGCTCAAGCCTTATAAAGGAAAGCCTTGTTGTAATATTTTATCATCATCTATCAATATATTATTATTATTTATTCTCCATCATGGAAGTCAGACTCCCTTCTTAACTGTCCAACCATATACGATTGTGCCAAAAAACAATGGAAGTGATCCAAATCCAACCAAATTCAAACAAGGTAAACCAAAAGTCAATTATGGCCAAATAAAGACAACCATAGACAACCAAGGTTAACCATATTCAACCATAGTCAATTAGTTAGCCTAAGTCAATCATAGTCAAACAAATTCAACCCTATTCAAACAAAGTCAACCAAGGACAATCATAGTCAAACAAATTCAACCCTATTCAAACAAAGTCAACCAAAGGAAACCATAGTAAAAATTTGATCAAGGTCAACCGATAATTAATTATTGAAAAACAAAGTCAACCATACACTATTGTGGCTAAACATACTCAAGAAAGGTTAACCAAAGTCAATCATAGTTGACAAAAGTCGAAATAGTTAACGATAGTCAACCAAATTCAACCATCGTGAGCCGATAGTCAATTATGCCCAAATAAATTCAACCATAATATAGCAAATTCAACTATGGTGAACAATGTTTAAACAATTCCTAAGCATGGCCAATCATTCTCAACCACCAATAAGCATGGTTGACATAATCCAATATGTTAGTTTTGTACCTAGGGAAGTGTTCCCCTAATGACTTTTGCCTTAGTCACTTAGAGAGGGGACATAAAGTGACCCTTGCATTAAGTGAATTAAGTAAAAGCATTTAATTTGACTATAGAGCATTAAAGTCATTTTTTGATAAATTTAAGTAGGTGAGTGAAATTAATATTTTAGAAATAAAATATGAGCATTTAATTTCATCCCTTGATCTAATCTAATATCTACCGTTAGATTAGACTCACCCTAGGGTTTTATCAAAAAGGCATGGGAAAGGAATTTTGCCTCACTTTTGCAGATTGAAGTGAGAAGAGAAAGCTGAGAGAGAGAAGAGAGAAAGTTTCCATTTTTCCTGAGCAAGAGGAAAAATTTTGCAGCACACAAATCGAGGGAAAGGACAGCAGCAAAGAGGGCATGGAAATCGAGGAGAAGACAACAACATTTATTTCTATTCCGTACAGTCCATATGGTAAGGTTTTCGAGGTAGCATGCACGATTTTCGAGGCCAATTTCTAGGCACAATTTTCAAGAAAAAAATTTGGGCATGGATTTCAAGGTCCATACCATCCATACAGTTTGTCCATACAGTTCGTTTGTATAGTCTATATAGTGGCACAGAAATTGAGGCAGAAAACAGAAAAAAAAAATCAGAGTTTGATTTTTGCTGCTCGACACGCAAATCGAGACATAAATTTATCTTTTGGGTTGAGATAAGTTGGTTTGATATTTTTTGTGTATTGCTCTAAATGGTAAACTTCTCCTGAAAAATAAAAATACTCTCTCTTTCTGATTGGTTTTCCCCCAGTGGGTTTTTCCAAGGCCATTGGCAAAAAATCCTAGTGTTCTGCGTGATTAAATGGCATGGTAATTTTTATTTCCTGTCACTGAAAAGATTGTTTACAGTAGTGTTTTCAGTATGAATATTTTTGTTTATTTCCAGCACTTTATTTTTCTGATAATTTCATAAACAATGATATAAATTTTTTCTTGAAACCAGTGGCTGAAAACTAGTCAAAATCTGCATGGTATTAGAGCAGGTTGTGGAAGAAAATTAAATTTTAGCAGTGAAACAGTCATTTCCAGAATTCAGAAAAACCTTTGTGACAATAGTACATTTTGCTGAAACTTGTTCTTTGAGAAAATGACTTCCGTGGGGTTGAGAACTAAGGATAGGTTGGATGGGGCAATGGACTTTGTCTCATGGAAAGCCCATATTTTACTTGTGCTGAGGGAGAATGAGTTGTGGGAGGAAGTAGTTAGAAACACTACATCAAATCCCATTACTATTCCTCCTTCTATTGATGCAGAATTACTTGCAACCTTTAATAAGAAGGATATTAAAGCCATGAGGATAATCTTAGATGTTGTTAAAGACCATGTTATTCCTCACATTTTAGCAAAGGATCATGCATATGAAATGTGGACTACTTTGACCGTTTTGTTTAATAGTACTAATGAAAACAGGAAGATGGAACTTAGAGAGAAGCTGAAGAACGTCAAGATGGTCAAAGGAGAGGCATGTATGACTTATCTTACTAGGATCTCTCAGGTGAGAGATGAGCTTGCAACTATTGGGGTGGCCATTGATGCACCTGAGTTAGTGTGGACAACCCTGAATGGGGTGACACCTTGGGCTGTGTTTGTTCAAATATTGGTGGCCAGAGAGAACTTACCATATTGAGACAGAGTATGTGATGACTTTGTTCAGGAGGACACTCTGCGGGTTTTCTTGCAGTGCAGTGGCTCTACTAGTAGAGGGGATGAGGAGGATGTGCATTGACTGCGAAGGGGAAGAAGAAGAGCAAGAAGGGTGGGGCCAAGCAGCAGTAGGATGGGCAGAAGAAGGATATGACCACTGTGAAGTGATTTGCATGTCACAATATGGGACACTATGTTGCTACATGTACGAACAAGAAGAAGAAGAAGCAGTAGACAGCCACTTCAGCTGAGATCGATGATTTTGCAGCTAGATTTTAGAGTGAGTTTTCACCATGCACTAGGCATATTGAGAGAGAGAGAGCATCCATTCTCACCAATGTGGATGTTGACAAACAAAGGGAGTTTTCCTGTGTGACAGACCATTCTTACAGTGCATCTACTTCCAGCACTTGGTACATAGATAGCAGAGCCTCAAGCCACATGACAGGTGCTCATGAGATGTTCTCCGAGGTTTCATAGGAAGATACAAATGTGGAGGTTGTGTTGGGACATGACTTAGTAGTCAGTGTAGTTGGACATGGGATCATTACATTTTAGAGGGAGTCCATGAGTCCCATGGTATTGCAAGATGTATTGTATGTGCCTGGGTTAAAGAAGAACCTAGTGTCAGTTTCCATGATCAAGGATCAGGGTCTTGGGGTGTCTTTCATTGATGGACACATGCATATGTTTCCCAAAACTGTAGGACCACTTGCTTCAGTTGCCATTGGAGTGAGATGTGGGAAATTGTATAGGCTCTTATTTCAGCCGCAACATGCTTTAGCACATAGCAGTAGCAGTGAGTTGTTTGAGCTTTGGCATAGGAGGATGGCTCACTTGCATCATCCATCCTTGGGGTTGTTGAGGCACATGGTGATAGGTTTACCAGAGTTCAGCATAGGGTAGACTGATGTGTGCAGGGGGTGTGCTTTGGGAAAGTACACCAAAAATCCTTTTCCAAGCAATGATAGCGGGTCAGTTGGTACTCTTGACTTGATACATTCATACTTATGCAGACCTATGTCTTCTGTGTCCTTGAGAGGATACGAGTATTATGTGACATTCATTGATGACCATTCCATGAAGACCTAGATCTACTTTCTGAAGAGCAAGAAGTCTGAGGAATCCTTGCATAGGTTCCAAGAGTTCAAAGCTCTTGTGGAGAACCAAACAGGGAGGAAGATTCGAGTCTTGATATTGGATAACGGGGGTGAGTATACCTCCAAGGAGTTTGATGGATTTTGCAGACAGAAGGGGATCAAGAGACAGTTGACAGTTTTGTATACTCCAGAGCAGAATGGAGTAGCAGAGAGGAAGAACAAGTCCATTCTTGGAGAAACTCGAGCTATGTTACATGACCAGTCACTTCCTTTCTTTCTTTGGGTTGAGGCTTGCAGCACCACTGTATACCTTCAGAACAGGAGTCCCCATTGAGCAGTGGGGAACATGACACCTGAGGAGTGCTTTTCAAGCAAGAAGCCTGAAGTTAGCCATTTTCATATATTTGGTAGTCTGACTTATTCTCATGCCCATTTAGAGAAGAGGACAAAGTTGGATCCCACTGCATAGAAGGGCATCTTTGTGGGTTATGATGAGACTGTGAAGGATTTCCGCATTTATCTTCCCTCTCAGAGGAAAGTGGTGGTGAGGAGGGATGTGAATTTTGAGGAGGAGAGAGCCTTCAGGAGGTTGAGAGAGTCAGAACAGGGAGAGCAGTAGGTCCCTGCACCTCAAGTTGTGGCACATGTTCCATCTACGCAGCAGTCAAGATCACAGGTTTTCGGGGTTATAGGACCACAGAGTGTTGGCACAGGTTCACCAGGTTCAGTGGTTAGGCCAGCAGGTTCTTTGGGGACAGGTGATGGGTCTACTATTAAAGGTACACCTTACAGTGGATCGGGATTAGGATCGAGATTAAGATTATAGGGTACACCTAGTGTTGGCACAGCAACTTCAGGTTCACAGGTGACTGGGCATTCTAGCTCTAGTAGTTCTTCAGATGAGGACAAGCCAGTGTGGGAAGAATGTTCAGGGAAAAATAAGCCTAAGTGGCTTCGGAAGACCTTGAAGGATGCCTTAAGGCTGGGACACCTAGTGACAAGGTGAGAGCCATCAAGATGCCTGATAAATTGGGTATGGTGTTGGTGGCTTGTACACGAGATTCTGAGCCTTCTACTTTCTAGGAGGGCTCCCAGCGTTTAGTATGGAGAGATGACATGATGGATGAGTACCATTCCATCATGAAGAATGATGTATGGGAGATTGTTCCGAGACTGGAGGGGAAGCCGGTGGTGACTTGTCATTGGCTTTACAAGCTGAAGCATGTGACAGATGGGAGTGTGGAGAAGTACAAATCCAGGTTTGTAGCACGAGGGTTTTCACATGTTGAGGGCATTGATTATGATGAGACTTTTGCACTGGTTTCTCATTATACGTCTATCATGGCTTTGATTTCCATTGTGGCAGAAATGGGTTGGAAGATCCATCAGATGGATGTGAAGACCGCATTTCTCAATGGGATCATATAGGAGGATATTTACATTGAGTAGCCTCAGGGATTTGAGATACATGACATAGAGACACATGTATGTAGGTTGAAGAAGGCCATTTACAGGCTGAAGCAAGCTCCAAGAGCTTGGTACTCCAGGATTGATTCTTACTTGCTGAGTATGGGGTTTCAGAAGAGTGAAGCAGATTCAAATCTCTACTTCATCATGGTTGGACATGATCTGCTTGTTCTTCTGCTATATGTTGATGACTTTTTTATCACGAGGAGAGAGAGACCCATTGCAGCTTGCAAGAAGTATCTTGCAGCAGAGTATGAGATGACTGATATTGGGCTGATGCATTATCTTTTGGGATTGGAGGTTTGGCAGGTTCCTGGACATATTTTCTTGGGGTAGGGAAAGTATGCAGTTGATATTTTGAGGATATTCAGGATGGAGGATTGCAGGCCTATGTCGACACCTATGATCACCAACTGGAAGAAGCTTCATGCTTCTGAGGGAGAGTTGGTGGACCCTAATTTATAATCTCAAATTATCAGGTCATTGATGTATCTGGTCAACACTGGGTCAGATTTGTGTTTTGTAGTGAACACTCTTAGCCAGTTCATGGTTGAGCCTAGGAGTGTGCATTGGGTCGCTGCAAAACATGTGTTACACTATCTTTCAAGGACAATGGATTTTGGTTTGGACTATAGGAGGTCAGAGGGGATCAAATTGGTTGGCTATACAGATTCAGATTGGGTAGGCAGTGTGGTAGACCGGAAGAGCACTTTCGGATGTTGTTTCAGTTTGGGCTCGGCAGTAATGTCGTGGTCTAGTCGAAAGCAAAAGCCTGTTGCATTGATTACTGCAAAGGATGAGTACATGGTAGCCTGTTTGGCCAGCTGCGAGGCCTTGTGGCTTTGTAAGTTGATGGTGAATTTATTTGGTCAGGAGCTTAGGCCTACGGTGATTTACTGTGACAATCAGAGTTGCATCCAGTTCTCTGAGAATACTTTCTTTCATGACTGGTCAAAGCACATAGAGATTAGACATCATTTCATCCAATACTATGTTCAGAGAGGAGCAGTCACGCTTTAGTATATTTCCACTGATGAGCAGGTAGCAGACATACTGAGGAAGTCTTTGGGGAGAGGCAAGTTTGTCTTCTTCAGAGACAAGTTGGGAGTGGTGCAGAACACATTCCTTAGTGACTTTTGCCTTAGTCACCTAGAGAGGGGACATAAAGTGACCCTTGCATTAAATGAATTAAGTAAAAGCATTTAAATTGACTTTGGAGCATTAAAATCACTTCTTGATAAATTTAAGTGGGTGAGTGAAATTAATATTTTAGAAATAAAATATGAGCATTTAATTTCAACCTTTGATCTAATATAATCTCCACCATTAGATTAGACTCACCCTAGGGTTTTGTCAAAAAGGCATGGGAAAGGCATTTTGCCTCACTTTTGCAAATTGAAGTGAGAAGAGAAAGCTGAGAGAGAGAATAGAGAAAGTTTCCATTTTCCTAAGCAAGAGGAAAAATTTTATAGCACGCAAATCGAGGAATATGATAGTAGCATACAGTTCGTTTGTACAGTCCATACAGTGGCACAGAAATCGAGGCAAAAACAGAAAAAAATCAGAGTTTGATTTTTGCTGCTCGGCACACAAATCGAGACAACAATTTATCTTCCGAGTTGAGATAAGTTGGTTTGATATTTTCTGTCTATTGCTGTAAATGATAAACTTCTCCTGAAAAATAAAAAAACTCTCTCTCTGACTGGTTTTCCCCTACTGGGTTTTTCTAGGGCCATTGGCCAAAAATCCTAGTGTTCTGTGTGATTAAATGGCATGCTGATTTTTATTTCCTGTCACCGAAAAGATTGTTTACAGCAGTGTTTTAATTCTGAAAATTTTTGTTAATTTCCAGCACTTTATTTTTCTGAGAATGTCATAAACAGTGATATAAATTTTACTTGAAATTGGTGGCTGAAAACTAGTGAAAAATCTACACAACAATAGTCACCCATAATCAACCATGGTTAGCATATATAAAAAATAGTTAAAAGTCATCCATAGTAAACCATGTCAAGCATTACAACCATTGTCAACTGCAACACAACAAAGTCAATCATAGTCAAACAAATTCAACTATGGTCATGTTCAAACAATTCTTTAACATGATCAATCATAGTTAAACAAATTCAAGTATGGTCTTCACCATGTTCAAACAATTCTTTAACATGGTCAATCATTGTCAACCAACATCATGCATGATCAAGCCATACTAAACCATGGGCACCTGTAGTCAATGGTGCTCAAACATGGTCATCCATTGTTAAACATTATTAAACACCAAAAACCTTATTTAGCATATTGAATCATAACCAACAAAATTGAAATGTGCTCAACCATGTTGAAGTCAAGCCCACCAAGCTCAAGTGTAATCTAACATGATCAACCACTTTATTTTCCATGGTCAAACATGGCAAGACATATGCGTTTTTTTGTGAACCAAACTCAACCAAAAGCATACCTAACCTTTTTAATATTTGCAATGTGAGGTAACTATTAAAGACTATAACCACCCTACATATTATTAATTTTAAAAATATTTATACACTTATAATATTAAAATATTTATATATTTAATCTCGCCATTCATTAAATACTAAATCATTAAGTAATATATCCATTCCAAGAACATTATTAAATACTATTCATTCAACATTATTAAATACTATCCATTCAATATTATTAAGCATTTTATGTTAAATAATATGATTTTTTTAGTGAAAACATTAATTTTTATAATATTAATCATTTAACAATCATATTTATTATATTTATAATCATAATTTTATTGCTCAAAGTAGGCAATCAACTAACAAGCTATATTAATTAATAATTGATGGACTGATATTAACCATAGTCACACATTTAAATATGGTTAATATATGTAGATCCACTTATATAAGGCATATTTTATTCATTAATATGGCTTGTTAATACATAAATGATTAATTGTAAAAAAATATAATTTTTTGGTTTTTAAATTTAATTCAATTTTTAATAGTTATATATTTTATTCATTAATATGGCTTGTTAATACATAAATGATTAATTGTAAAAAAATATAATTTTTTGGTTTTGAAATTTAATTCAATTTTTAATAGTTATATATAAAATCAAATAAAAATAGTCTTCTCCCATATCTTCACTAATTAATAGATAAAAATTATGTTTTTAAAAATTAATTTATAATATTTAATTTAATATTTATTTTTCATATTTTATTTGTACATTTTTTTCATTAAATTATAAATTGATTCAAAATCAACTTAAGTTATAATACACTTTCAAATTTAATATTAAATATTTAAATATTTATAAATTATAAATTAATTAAAAATCAAGTTATGTTGTAATATAACTTCCAATTAAATAGTTATATATTTTCTTTTGAATTTAATATTAAATAGTTATATATTTTCTTTTGAATTTAATTAGGTTGATAGGCCTATCTATATATCTTAGAATTTTGGGGTGGATTACCATCTACACTTTTTCATTTATGGACGAGAATGAGAAAAGTGTACTGCCCAAATTGATTATATGGGCTTAGTCCAAAATTAATGACTAACAACAACCATATTACTAAGATTAATATGTTTGAAATATGAGGACACATATATATTTGACACATTGATAATGTTTTTTTACTAAAGAATATGTCAATTACTTACTTGTATCTAATAGTTAAGCTAATATAACAACCACTTAATTTATGATTCTTAAGCTCATAGTTGAAGTTAGGCTCATAGTGGTATCATCATTGGAGTTAAGCTAATAGTTGTATCTAATAGTTAATTTAAAAGTTAATATAAAGCTTAGACTAAGCCTTATGCACATTAACTCATCTCCTAACTACTAGATGGAGTTCAAGTGTCACATAAGTTGCACATTACCTAAGTGATTGTTCTTGGTGCATGGTTTCATTGCAATCAAGGTTAACTTTGCAGGCTAAGAGATGTAGTTCATCAATTTAATTTAATAGTTGTATCACTATTGGAATAATCTAATAGTTATCCAATATAATGAAGATTAGAGTTGAAGTTAAGCTAATAGTTACAAAATCCTTGGAGTTATTCTAATATTTATCCAATATAAGAGTTATTAGAGTTGAAGTTAAATTAATAATTGTAAAATCATTGGAGTTAAGTTAATAGTTTTATCTAATACTTAATTTAAAAGTTAATATAATGGCAATTGCAATTCAAGTAAATGTCATAATTGGAGTTGAAGTTAAGCTAATAGTTGTATCATCAATGTATTTAAGATAATAATTGAATAGTTTTATCTAATAATTGAATACTTGAAGTGAAGTTTGCTTTTTCCAACTATCACGAATTGTACTTAACAAATACTAACTAAGCTATTTGTAATTTTGTTTGAAATTGTTAATTATGAGTTAGACTGACCTCCTTTAAAAAGAATAAAAAACCTAATTATATCTATATGGAAAACCTAAACATGTAATGTGAACTGTATATTAGCTAGATGCCCAACTACTAGATGCAGGAGTTTATTAGGATTTTGGAGGAGTTTATTAAAAGTTCCATCTATTTTAATAAGAGTTCGGCTCTTACATGGCATCATATTAACTAGACCCCTAGATGCCAAATGCAGTTGGACTAACCCTTAAGTGATTAGAGTTGAAGTTAAGCTAATAGTTGTAGACTTATTGGAGTTAAGATAATAGTTGTATCTAATAGTTAAGCTAATAGTTATCCAATATAATTGTGATTAGAGTTGAAGTTAAGCTAATAGTTCTAGAATCATTGGAGTTAAGCTAATAATTGTATCTAATAATCGATGGAGTCAAGTTCGTAGTTGTATCTAATAATCAAATAGTTGAATATTAATTTTAATTTTTACAACTATCACTATTTGTACTTATCACATGTTAATTAAGCTATTTTCTATTTTTTTTGAATTACTATTATTAATTTTGGATGACACCCATATAATCAATGTGGAGAGTACACTTGTCTCATTCTCGTTTAATCTTGGACGATGCCCATAGAATCAATATAGATAGTGCATTTGTCTCAATCTCGTTCGTAGATGAAAAAGAATAGATGGTAGTCCACCCCAAAATTCTAAGATATATTAGCTTTTGGCATAATTAACTAGCACACCCACATAGTTTGTGGCTGAATTACGTCGATAGGGATCAAATGGTTGAGAGATAGTTTGATTTTTTTTATTCCTCATATTCTTCTAGTTAAACTGGTTCAACTTTGAGTTGTCCATGCCTAGATACATGTTATCACCGACATTCTACATGTTATCCATTTATCAACTATCAATTGTTTTTTATATTATTTATTTTATATCACA
>LPNX010432917.1:345061-355871 GCA_001517045.1 Pseudotsuga menziesii | reverse complement strand
ATTTCGAATTTTGAACGACTTCCATAGAATCAATCTCTACAGTACACTTGTCTCATCCTAGTCCGTAGATGAGAAAGCATAGGCCATACAGTCCACCCCAAATCTACAATAAAGACGTCTATTCGATGTAATAATTTCAAAAAAATAAAAAATAGCTTAATTAACATGTAATAAGTACAGTTAGTGACAATTGTAAAAATTAAAATTAATCTTCAACTATTTTATTATTGGATACAACTGGATACGACTACTAGCTTAACTGCATCGATTGTAAGATATAACTATTATCTTAAGTCCAATGATTCTAGAATTATTAGCTTAACTTCAACTCTAATCACAGTTATATTGTATAACTATTAGCTTAACTACAATGATTCTATAACTATTAGCTTAACTTCAACTCTAATCACTTAAGGCTTTGTCCATCTGCATTTGGCATCTAGGAATCTAGCTAATGTGCAGTCATGTAAGAGTAGAACTCCTAATAAAATAGCTTGAACTCCTAATAAACTCCTCCAAAGTACCAATAAACTACTGCATCTCGTAGTCCGGCATCTAGCTAATATACAGTTTGTATTACATGTTTAGGTTTTCCATATAGATATAATTAGGTTTTCGATTCTTTTTAAAGGAGGTTAGTCTAACTCATAATTAACAATTTCAAAAAAATGAAAAATATGTTACTTAACATGTGATAAGTACAATTCGTGATAGTTGGAAAAAGAAAACTTCAACTTCAAAACTATTCAATTAGTATATACAACTATTCAATTATTAGCTTAAATACATTGATGCTACAACTATTAGCTTAACTTCAACTCCAATCATGACTTTTACTATTGCAATTGCCAAAATATTAACTTTTAAATTAACCATTAGATACAACTATTAGCTTAACTCCAATAATGATACAACTAGGAGTCTAACTTCAACAATGAGCTTAACAACCATAAATTAAGTGATTGTTATATTAGCTTAACTATTAGATAATGTTAAGTTGTGATTGAAGTTTATATTATAATGATGAATGAAGGCCTGGTCTTCCAAGGTATTTTTCTTCTGCGAGATTGCACCGCGTGAGGGTGGACAAACTGTGATAGTTCTAAGCCAATACATTCTGCAGCGCATGGAAAATAGAATGCCCCAATTTGTAAGCAAATTAAATGACGTTGGAGTGGTGATTACAGTAACAAATCCCATCCAGAACAAAGTTTCTTCCTTTATAGAAGAAAATTAGAAAACTTTTCTTGAAACGAACGACCCTAATGAAGCAAAGAAGAGAGAAGAGGTAAGTGTTATGTTGCAACCATGAAGTAACCTACATCCATTTAAACAACCTCGGTATGAGCTTTATATTAAAGATATGGAATTTATTTTTATGTAAAACCAATGGAAGAATATGAATAAATTCTTTTATATTAAGAGATTTGCTCCCTCCACAGTTAAGATAGATTTAAGTTGTTAGTTATTAAAAAATTTACCTTTCTGCAGTGGAAACCGAACCAAATAAAATAATGTATTGAATTCACAAGACTCAACCTTTCAATAAATGATCAATAGAGCTTCAGACATGATGAATTGTGAGAGCTTCGAGTGCTTCAAAGATGGATCAACGAGGTTTGTGGTCGGCCTTGTGGAGAGAATTAGAGCATTCAAGGGATATGATTGAAGGCAAGTGTGGTTTCAAGGCATAGCCATCTCTGGCCCAGGAAACGTGTCTTTGTGTTTGGGAGATGGGAGTGCTATACCTCCTGAAGCAGCGGAGGCATACAGGGCCATAGTTGAGGAAGAGAGCGGAGGCATATAGGGCCATAGTTGTAAATGGAGATTAAATAGAAAATAAACAATTTGACCAGAGAACATATAGTGCATCTTATATTTTATAAAACAATCCATGAAGTTTATGTAAGGTTTGTCTTTACACCAAAACCTAGAGATGTTGATGAACATTTGAAACCAAGCACAAGGCTTTATCATCAGGAATTCCCAGAGGTAGAGAGGTTATACCATGTAGTTGTACCAATACTCCAACACTCCCTCCCAGATATTCCAACAGTTTCATTGATGCTTCCAACAGTTAAGTTGACAAAACCATCATACTCGGAGAAATACAGTATGGTCAAAGTAGAAGAAGAGTCTAATATGTAATATGCATATAAGTACTTTAAAATCCGAGAGACAAAGATTACGATCCGATTCGAAGGAAAGTCGACATCAGCTTCAAAGAAGAGAACTCGCTCCCAGATCCAGGCGAAGAATTCCAAGAAGAGAATTAAAAAGAATGTCATCTTGGATGAATACCAGCCGAGTGAATCCTCTGAGGCTACAGAATACGACGATTCATTGAAGTGTCCAGAATCTACAGACTCTCAATCGGAGGAAGTCAACAAGGTCGATGATCAACAATTCCATTCTTCAGATAAGTTTTCTCTTAACATACCCTTGTCTCGAGATTTGGTCATTCAGTCATCTAATGGTATTGTCCTTCCTGTTCCAAAAAAGAATTATGTCCTGACTGGAAGTGAAGACATTAGTCTAATGTTAAGTCATGAGATCACTTCGAAACTTCTAATTCAAACACTTTGGATGTGTCGGCTACAAAATCTAATGAGAGTTGGCCTCACACAAAGGAAAACCAACATGAAAAAGATATTGAATCAATGCAGGTTGACCCAACAAAGTATCCATCACTTAGACAAGAAGGTAGTAAATATTCAGAGTCTATTAGGAAAAATAATTTGATTTGTTCCCTAAAATAGCTATGCCTATTGGTGGATAAAATTTATGTCAAAAATACAATAAGGAAAAAAAACCTACCATACTTTAATGAGTCATTGAATTTCATTTATAATGTAATCTATAATTTATTTATTTTTGTTAAGTTTTTCCAAAATAAAATCACTTTAAATCCACTAAAGCTTAGAAAAATATAGTGGAAATAGTAGAAATAAAAAATTTACCATTATTTAGAGATATATTGCATAATGGTTATGAGATAGAAAACATCAAGGAAAAGTCATTTGATTTGTGAAAGGAAAATACATTTCATCCTTCCTTGATAGAGTACACAAGGGTATTGGTGGATAAAAATTTTGTCCAAAAAGGCAATAAGTGACGGATGAGAAAAATCTAACGTATTATAATAGCATGTATGAATAAGAAACAATTGTCTAACTCCATTATTAGTGGATATTTAATACAAATTTTGTGTCCATTATTAACAGACATGTAATGACGAATTTTAAAAGTTGTTTAATCAAGTCAATATAATAATTTCTTCTATTACAAAAAAATCATATTTTATCCACCAATAAAAAGAAACAAAAATGCAAATCCTTGATGTACTTTATGCCTCTTTTAAATAGCATTGATGTACTTTATGCCTCTTTCATAGTCTAAAAATAATCTACAAATTCTCCCTCATGTATTGAAACAAACTTTTACATATAAGTGTTCCCTTTAATTATCAGTCAACCACTACACATATAGGTGTTAATGATAACCTATGATTATGTTGATGAAGGAAAATATTCCCATGAATAATGATCTCACCACAATTATCATGCTACATTAACACTAATTGGCCATATCATTGTTAGAGTCATTAGTAACTTCTCCTCAATTGACCAAACCCTCCTCGTTAGTGCAAGAACCACTCCTAAAAATCATCGGTTATTGACTTTATTCAATAAATGCTTACTAAAACAAAAAAAAAAAGATTACCCATATGAAATTTCAAAGGGATCAATGAGTTTTGAACTTCTTCTTTTCACATTATGTTCTAATCCCCAATTAATTTTAAAATTAAAGTTCTTATCATCCCCACATTATAAAGTTGTAATTTTTGCACCTTAAGAGGCAATTGCTAATATATTTTGTTTTTCCTTATCCTTTAAATATATAAAGTTTTAGGGGATACTGAATTAAATGGATGGTCTTTTTTTCTTAGGTAATTCACTACTTATTTTTGACTTAATTTGCATGGCATTATTTTTTATTAAAGTGATAAAAATTAACATTATTTGAAATATTTTACTACCCCTTCAACTCTTAGTTGATAACGAGTTATGATGAATCTTTATTGGATTACTGCACCGAAAAGGCGCATTCTATAGACCAGTAGGGAAGAGATGTTTAACCCCTTCCATGCTCATCCTAGAGCTCACATGCATCATATATATATATATATTATTAAAAATTACATGTTTGCATTGGGGAGGCAGGGGGGGTAATTCTTTCCCCAGATGGAAACCAGGAACTTTCCTTCTCTTGGGGACTAGGTATCGAATCAAACAATATGGAAGAAGCACTAGCGCTTTGGCAGGGCCTAAAGCTTGCCAAAACTCAGGGATTAAAGGATATTGTGGTGATTGCATACTTTCAACTAGTTATTCAAGCCCTAAACTCAGGCAAGCTCCCTGAAGAGATAAAGATCTGGCAGTTGATAAAAAAATTCCAAAGCATCAGCTCCTTCTTTCAAAATTTTGAAGCCTTCCATGTGCTTAGGAATAATAATGCTTGGGATAACTTAGCAGCCAATGCGGCCTCCTCATTGGCCCAGGAAACTCTTGACCTCAATGGTTGCAAAACCTGGAGCCCTATCCCTTAGATCTCAGCGCCCATATGGCCTTGTTCCTGTTAGCCATCATGACTCTTTGTGCGTGGCTGAATGTGGGTGCAATCAGCTATCCCATCACTGCTTATGGCAAGCTGTGGTGACGAGGGTTGACACGTCAAGGCAGGAGGTTTCCACGCTTCCAATTAATGCAGTTTAAAGGGAGGCCAGCTGGTTTTGTACCTCCCTGTGTTCACCTTACGTCTCTCTAATTTCTCCCATTTCCTGCATTAAAACAAATGAGGATTCCCAGTACAACTGCATCAGTTCGCATGATGTTGTGGATCGACCTTGGAACAATTAAAGGTGGTGGATGGCTGTTAATTTCTCAATGCTGGAAAATCTATGAAGTTGATGCTTCCTCTAGCATTGGGCATCTGTTGTTGTTTGGTGTATTCATGGATTCCCCTCCTAAATCCTCTGCGTCCTCTCCAGATAGGAATTTGGATGAGGAATTGCGGGTTATCAAAAGGAAGGTGAAAAAATTGGACTGTCTGTTTCATTGCATGGATTCCGAAGGGAGACGTAGAATGGAAAATGTGGATCAAGACTTAATCCATCTCAAGAAAGAATTTGAAGTAGGGATTTCAAAGACTGAGCAAGTATTTATCCGGTTCTTGGCGGAGTTGGAAATCAATATTGAAAGGCTGGAGTTGAAGGTGGCAAGGCTAGAAATGCAAGGAAACTTTGGACCCTCTTCACACCCTAAAGGAATTGATCGTTGACACCTGTAGTTTCTATTCGCAGTTCTGATTTTTGGAAGGCCCTTTTAGTTAGTATCTATGTTAATTTTTCTATTTGTATAAACTCTGTAAGTAGTACTGTATTATGGTTTATCTTAAGACTGTTTGTTTGTCGCTTCCGCAAGGGATGAATTTTTCCACTTGCACAAGGGCTCTTACTTGTATTAAGGCTATATGATGCTACTCTCTTGGCACTTGAATTTTGTGGTTCTTTCCAGTGGTTAGACCACTGTCACTTAATATAATCGTTCTTGTTTTAAAAAAAATAACATGTTTGCTCAAATTCGATTTTAAATATTTAGAACGACATAAATGAAATTACACAAATTAAATAAATTAAAACCGCAAACATTCTTACTCTAGAAAAGGATTTGCAACTCGAGAAATTTGATCACTTTCGGCGCTTGGTAGATCCATTTTAAAATGGATCTTTGTTGGTCTTATCACATCTCACCCACATGGTCTATGTAAAGTGCCTCTAGACACAATGATTTTACAAATTCATGGTGGGTGTTATATGTATGTATGGGTTGTTCTAGAGTGTGATGAATTTAATGTGGAGGGTATGTTTAGAGTTTCTTAGGGTTTTTATTTAGGCTCAACAAACTTATTAAGTATAGGTGTAGATGTAAGAGCCAAGCTTTTACTAATTTGACAAGATATAGATTATGAAAGCAATTTTGATTATTGAGGCAATATTTTAGTAATTTTGATTGCCTACAATCGACAATGAAAATAAATGTTGATCTTTGAGACCTTATATTTTGGGAACTTTTTGTTGTTTAGATTTTATATTTTGTATTGGATGGAAAATAAAATATGAGGGTTAGATTTTGACAATTTAATTATAGGGGAACATTTTGTGTATGATCGCAACATTACATTGACTATCCATAAATCCATATTGAGGGGGATTTGTTTTTTGTACTTCAATTTATGGGTGGAATTGGTATGTGCATTGACTATCCATAAATACCAAGGATTGACATTAACAAGGTCAACCATTAACATTGGCAACAATTAGCATCGATGTTTGACCTTTAGAACAATGCCATGCACTACAAACTAAGAAGGAATGCAAATTGTACCATCATTCTCCATCAAACGTTATGCAAATATGAAAGACAAATCAAATGCCTCACTTCGAAAAAAGGAAGAGGCACACATTCATTCTCTATCCCTTTCACACTTAAAATTGCAACCCTCAATCCTTGCACTCCCCTACCAAATGAAAATACTAATGTTGATTTCCAATATAATTATAGTCAAACTTGATCACATCCTAGCCATTTATTGTTTTACTTAGATATGTATCCTTTATTGTATGAGAAATTAATGTACATTTCATTCTACTTGACATGATTACATGGGTTTCTATCTATTGCTTATTAGTACCAACAATAAAGTTTTTTCTTTTCAATTTCATTGACTACTATACCTACTATATATTCTCTAGAGTTACTTTCAACACATAAAATTATACTATCTACATACCCACAACTTTCTCTCATTTTTAGGTGTTTCATTTGGAGTAAGCTCTCTACCCGACCATTTGCATCGAGGCCCACCTGACACCGTTAGGTGATAGCTTACTCCGTTACCTTTTTGCGAGACCAAGAACAACAGATTCCAACATCTACTTTCACACTAAGTGCCCTCTCAAGTTCATCCATCCATAAATTTAGCCATGAAAATTCTTGTTTTTTAAGTGAAGTTTAAACTTATATGTTTTGGTTGGAATTTTTACGAAAATTGCAAATATATGTTTAGAAGTGTATAATTTTAGTAAAATCCATAAAAATAACTCCAAAGATCTAAAACTTGGAAAGTTTTACCAACTTCCTTGTAACAATTAATCAACTCCTTTGTTTGTTTTATGGAAACTGATCTAGATTTTGACCTTGGATTCTTTATCCTTCATGATCACGGAGGTTAAAGTTTTAAACTAGCATACGCACAGAACATTGGCGTTATCAAATCCATAACAATTGAATTTCAGATTACAAGTTTTTAGAACACAATTTCAGATCGATTCAGTCAATTTGATTTGGTAAATTAGTATTCCTCGTTATTGCATTATACCACAGTAATAATAGTTATATTTATATTAAAATGAAAATGTAAAATACACTTTTTAAAGGTTATTAATGATATGTAATTTGAAATATTTTAACTATTTTTTATTTGATTTAATATAAAATGTTCGTGGTATCCGGGAGCGAGATGTAGAACACTTGGTGGTGGGGTATGGTTAAGACACCCCCTAAGCTGAAAGGTCGCCGGTTCTAATCCCGTCGAATACCAAAAAATCCAATCCAACTATGATTCCCTTGGTTTGTGGTTACTTAGCCAATGGCAACCCTACTAGTCAGGGGGTTCTACCACTTTTCCAACAAAAAAAAAATATAAAATGTTCATGGTGAAACTCACTTTAGATCCAACGGTATATATGATGAACCCTAAGTAAGCAACATAAGGTGTTGATACTGATGCCTGAAAGGTTTTGCACTGAATCCATTTTTTTAAAATAAATTTAAAATAATAAAAAAATACAGTTTACCTAAAAAATTTCTTTTAAATAAAATTATCTTATTTTTAAAACAAAATTAATTAACCTATTGTTCAAAGGCTAGTTATTAATGGCCCTCCTAATTCTCGAGGACATTATTTAAAACAAAACACAAATAGCTGTTGAGGGGTCGCAGGTCCGCTATTGCTAGAGCAACCTCAGCAACTCAAAACCACCATAAATTTGTGGCAAAGATTAGGGTGTCTTTTTCTTTAAATCGATAGAGTATTCAAAACATGTGCGTCCAAGGCACAAGCCTGGTGTCTTTTTCTTAGAATTTCCTTCCTTGGAAAGTCTGGCCGAATTGCTAGTTAGAAGGACCGGCGTTATATGAAACAGTTGTGCTGCCATCGCTGGTGGTGACCTTCAACGAAAGGCTCTGCCCGTTTAGGTAAGAGTTGCTTTGCCAATTCTGTCCCCAGTTGCGTGACATTGCCTGCCAATCAATTGTTGATCCTTTATAAAAAACAACATCTTTAGGAGCAGTAGGTTCACCATCAGCACCAATTGTTTCTCTCCAAACTCTTTGGATATTGCTGCAGATAAAAAATTTAGGACCGTGTTCAGTAAGCTTATGACATACAAGTATCTATCCATGTTTTTGTTGACCAGTGTTTCCTATCAGATAAAAGAAACCATGGTCTCCTATATCAATAATGCCTATATGTGAGAAACGCTTTATGAATGGATTTACGATGTAATAATCCTTATGCCCTCGTAGAGGACAATATTTTGAGAGAAAAATAATTGAATCAATTGTACATTCAATCGTATATCTATAGTTTGGATAAGGGACATGCAACAAAGATGCATGTCCTATACGATTGATAAACTTATATACAAAATGGTTTTGATACTATCCCAATAGTTCAATTAAAATCCCAGTTTTTGTTATATTGTTATTTTTCCAAGCGCTAACAAAAGATGGCCTCGAAAATAGCTCTTGACAATGTTTAGAGATTGATCGAAAAGGAACCAATGTTGAAAATGGCACCCATAGGAGAATCATTGTCACGTCCCCATCCCTCAACCGGCGAAGAGGACGCGATCCATGCTTTAATCACACGGGGCTAGAGCCCATAAACATATGCAGGAATAAAATTTCATAAACAGAATGCCTAATCATGCACATTGAACATTTATCTTGCACAGCGGAAATCCATGGCATTAACCAACCGTACTAACAGCCTCACGAGCATGTACAGGAAGTAAAATGGTAAAACAGAATGCTGAAGTAGAATGCATTGAAATAAAACATGCATAGATGCCAATTCTTATCAAATACAGCTACAGTGAATTAGCATACACAGCGAAAACATCATCATTTCTACAGCATTCATACAACATGGATTCATTTCATTTTCATTATCGGTAAATTAAGAATTGCAGAGGTAAAATGCACAAGATTACTTATCTTATGAAATCTTTGCTCCGCAACCAGCTACGTCGCTGCAACGTTCCACCCAACCATAGGCCAGCGTGCTCATCAATCTCTCAGCAACGCTGCCACCCCCGAGCTGGGCATGATTCTCCAAGGAATAAGGGAACTAGCAGGCTTACACATAGCCAGGATACACAAAACACATAGCCAAGCCAACCAAGTTGGGTTTATCAGGCCATTAAGGAGCTGAAGAAGGCAATTGCTAAGCTGGTGAGCTCATTACAGAGCCAAGAACACCCACACCAAAACTAGCCTGACCTCTAAGACACCCATCCACACCCAACACAAGGAATCAGTCCCTTCTCTGCTACACAGTCCCTTAGGCCCTGCATTCCCTTCCAGTGCTATTCAGGGGTGATGGAGAAGAAGGCCAGCCCTCTAGTTCTTCCTGTGTGGTTTCTAACACCAGGTTTATCAAGCAACCAAGCCAAAATCCTCACTCCTCACACAGTCCAAAGGCCAACCAAGCAGGGAGAGACGTCCCAAATAGCCAGTGCGTGAGACCCAAAAGTTAGTGAGACAACCAAAAACGTGAATGGCTCTTCACAGCCATGGTAAAAAAACACATGAAATCACAAAAACGTGAATGGAAAATGCACCGGCAGCTCCAAAAACGTGAGAAAGGCAACCCAGGCCCTGGCATTACAAAAACGACCTCCAATCCATGGGAAAAATGAAACCAACAGCCAAAACGTGGGATCCAAACACACAGGAAAAACTCAAGTTGCTCCCAAGACGTGAGGAAACTGAAAAACGTGGTTGTATGGCAGAATGGCCTGCGTTTTTGGGCATTTTCCTTGCCAAGGAAGTCAGAACACGATTTTCCAAAAATGGGTCCCTGCCCAATTCGAATTTGGTTGCCCATACTCTTCCCCTTCCATGCAATAACTAACTCAACCACATTCTGGCAGAAATAAATGATTGGAGAAAAAGACAAGAAAGGCAGTTGACAGCTTGATGGGTTTTCTCATAGACATTTGGCTTTTCCCCATTGGCCCATAGGATAAATATTTCACTCCCCTTATCCTTAGAAAATCATGCCCCATTCTATTTAGTTGCCGCGACCATAGCTGGTTGTGTCCATTAATTAATTATGATGCATATTTACATGACGGCCAACATATTATATGCCGCATGCCGCGATAGATCTTCAGTGACAATTAAATCCAAAACATAGCATTACCGATCAATGGTGGGGCCTTGGCCTTTAGCTCCACACCATGATCATTACAATATATACATCATATACATCTAATGTAACGGGGTCAAAACCGGGGCATTACAATCATCTCTAGAAACTTGAGTGGCAATAAACTCCAAATGCTCAGATCCATTTGCAATTAACTAAATAAAAACATTAAAAATACATAGTTATTACTAACAGAAAGATAATAAATTGTAAAAACAATTTCTTTGAACGAACACACAAAGATATTTAATCT
>LPNX010432917.1:329535-343803 GCA_001517045.1 Pseudotsuga menziesii | reverse complement strand
ATTATGATTAATTATATAATTGAATAAAGAAAGAAGAGAAGCTCCACCAATTATTATTTATTATTAAAGGATTAATAAATAGTGAAATATCTATGAAAGATTGACTAGGAACTAGTTAAAATTTCCTAGGTTAAGAATTGAAAATTACCCCATTAAATTAAAAAGGGTTATATCAAGAAATCAAGGATTTCTTGATTTAACTACCCCTTTGACTGAAAAGTATGTCTATAAATACTTAAGCCAAGCAAAGGCTTGGGGTTCTGATTTTTATCTAGGAGAATTATTATTCTACCTATTTTTGCTCTCAAGTGTTTTCTTGGAGAAATTTTCCTGCAAGGAAAAGAGGATTGATTCAAAACTGATTACTAGTTAGGAAACCCTAGCTTAGGAGCTCTAAGCTACTTGCATGTTGGAGTCCAACTCCGGGGGATCCGGATTTAAACCAAGAAGGTTTTGAGTCATGGTTGGGTGGAACGTGGTAGTTCCCAAGTGATTTGGTCATCAAACAGAGGTTAGATCTATATTGAATTGTTAATGCTAGTTGTTTAAGTGTGCAGGTGCAGCCATTGACAAAGCTTAAAATTTAGGTATGAAACCCTTGAAGGCCTATTCTATTTCTTTCCTAAATCTTCATTATTGTTTATGTTAAGTAATGGCTGCAATGTAATTTATAACCCTAGTAGTTAATTTTTATGGTTAACAATCTACTAGGGTTTGTATTTGCAATTTACTAATCATAGGCTGGAGAATTTTTATTATATGTTGTTTATGTTCAGGGCTGTATCTTTCATAAGTGTTCCTGTATTAACTAGGTTTGATCTTAGTATTATGTTGATACTTTGTTCTCTGTATTAATACGCTGCTGACATATTCCATTTGTCAGCAGAGGTTTTCCCTAAATTTTAAACAAACTAGTTTAGTAGTAATTAATTAAAATATTAATTATTCTAACTAATACAAGTATATATTATAAACTAGATCTACAGAGAACATATTTCATATAATAAACAAGCTAAACAAATTATTAAACACCTTTCAAGGTCTGCTCCACATAATCATTTAAAAACAAAATACTTTACATAACTGGAACAAACATTAAATTTAATTAGAGGGATCTCATGACCATCCATGTGGTCCTTATCAAGACTTTGCCATAAAACCTATGGTCTTAACATCTATAATAAAATACCATAAATCACATGCATTATATCTTTAAAGGTCCCATATAATATTCATCATAAACATCGACCTATAATTTTACCAAGTAAACAATTCATATAACTTTGTATTAATAAACAGAGGTCGTGGTATTGAACCTTACGGGTTACAAAATAAATTCAGAAGAAAAATTAAACTCCACATTAACATCATCTCTATAGTTCTTACTTAAAAAGGAATCGTTCCTCTTAAGAAGAAAACTCTATCTTATGCCAACACAGGTTGCAACATCGAATTCCCATGGATGTCCTTGACCCAAGGCCAACATAATAATAACCTTAAACATAAATCATTACTGTAATCAAAATGCATAACAAAATACATAGCTTAAATACCTAGTATCATTTCTTTTATTACATATAAAATGTTTTACAATTTGGTATTGCCCAGACCCAAAGGCTGAAGGACATATACCCAGTCACACCGACAACGGCCAAGTTTCCAAATCCAATCACACAGTAATAATTCACATAGGCACGCTACAGTAACCAAAACGATATCGTGGGTTTTCCATAACCCTGGATGTTACAGCCATATCTATTTAAATACAAATTACATATTAAAATTCCAACTAAGCTATCGTAGTCGTTGGGAGAGGCACATGCCATTCATGGCATGGCATGCACCCACACTGAACCATTACAAAAATCAAATTACAATACTATGTTTAAAACACAGTTTCCATTAACGCTAACGCAAAGCTTATGGTGGCAAGCCAATGGGCTACGACACCATTGCAACAATGATGCATCCCATGGCATAACGCCCCAAGATCTAGAAGCTTCCCCAAACATAAATCACAAATATTATAAACGGAGTGCTGTGCATACTTCCAAAACCCAAATTGTCACATTTATACACACAGTAAATTCTATAGGCTTAAAGCCACGATCGAACCAGCAAGTCAACATTTTAAAATGCAGCATTCAAATAACTACACAGTCCCAAATTTACACAGTATAATCTATTAAAAATGTTGAACGAAATCGTATGCATTTCATACCAAAACACATTACAGTCTTCACATAAAATCCAACGCGCAGTATATTTACATAAGAGGGCGTGAATCCTCTTTTACAAATAGTCAAGTATTAATAATGCTAAATGGAAAGCTATGAGCTATGGCACCATTACAAGTAATGGTGCAGCCACGGATCAAAATGCCAAACCTCCCAACGATAGTAAAAAACCCAGAGCAAGCTACATTATAAACCCTGAAGGCAGAGTCGAAAAGTGCCATCTAAAACCCCAACCCTATAAAAAATCCCAACTCAGAAATTCCTAGAATGAGAGGAGGAAAGTAAGATCTTGCTAGCAGGATTATTATGGCCATGAAGTAGCAACCCCAAATTGAAAGAGTAGCTCTGTGCAAACCTAGGAGCACCTTCATTTTCACCTGTAAACAAATCTACGATGGCATGAGAAGCATGACCATGCCATGGAGAAAAATAACGAAACAATGCATTTACACAGAGTTTGGTCCAACTTACCTGCAAATCCACGGAGATCGCCTCCCTTCTCCAACTACACAGAGGCCACATGAAACCCTAATGCCAAAACCACATAATATAGAAACACTGAATGCCCAAATCCTTTGCCAAGCATGTTCACAAACCCTGATGGCATTAATGGAACCAACTGGTGGCCATTAACGCATCCACAAACCCTCACCATAGCTTGTGGATCGTCATTTTATTACTTACCAACCAAGTCATAAGTATTAAACCCTTTATCCTATGGTTTTGCCACCTTCTAATGTCAGTGCAAACTTAATACTTAGGACATGGTATTTATACCATAGTCTCCAAACGTTAAAGTATTCACAGACCTTAACACTATGGTATAGTGTTTACAAAGTCATCCCCTTAGCATCAAAGTATTATGTTATCACATGCCCTTTTTGCTAGGCCATATAGGTAGCGTATGTGCATAGGTATTTAGTCTAGGTTTTGTAGTATTTAGGAATCATGGCAAACGCAGTATGCCATGATGCCCTCGCTAGGAAGAACAAGCCTAAGTTTCCAAACGCATAACCAAGGCAGACCTGCTAAATAGAAACAAGAGAAGTGTAATTAATTAATCAAGAGATAGATAATTAATAATGGTAAGGACAGTAAGTTAATTCACAGCATCTAGTTAATTAACTAAGAAAGATAATTAACAAACATAGGGCTTACCTGAGTCGTAAAACAGAACAGTAATAAAAGTGCAAGGCGGAACTGGAAGTATAACTAGGAGTTGAATTGCTTCAAGTAACCAAATAATCTTGATGTCGCAAAAGTAAGCTGTAATTCAATAAATAAGGTGCCTTAGTTCGAATGAAGTAAGTAATCCTGCGTAACGAAGAATGACCTTACCTCTCAGATCGTCATGGGAGAACGAGTCCCGCCACTCCACCACTTTGTTCCCATCAACAAAGTTAAGTTAGTTTTTATTAAATAAATAAAGTACACATGTGCAGGAGCAAAACAATGATCTATACAATTCATTAATTTGTCAACAGTAATAACTAAGATATATCAATAATTTAATTAACATAATTAATACATAAGAAGTAAACGAACTAATAGTCACTGAATGGATAACAAATTAACAAGATAGTATGGACAGTTTCTGAAGAGATCGAAAGTATAAGTAGCACTGTAATTCCACACGAGTAATAATGATCCCATTTGGGTAGTTTTCACTAGCCTATAATTTTTATTTTTTTTTCAATTTTTGGGGACATTACACCTGACGATCTTTGTCCATATGTACGAAAACCATAAATAAATATTTTTTGTGTATCATTAATTCCAAATTTCTTCCCTATCTCCTTTTGAATTTTTGGTTTGGAAAGGTTTCCTCTTCCAGGATGTAGAACATGTATATGAAATCGACGTCTCAACCTTGGTTCGTCTATGAGGTGTCTGATGCATACTGTTGGACGATGGTTGATTTTTTTTACATCCATTTTTTTATTTGGATTTTACACAAAGATGTGGAAAATAAAAAACATATATGGTTTTATGAATTCAAACATCATGATACCCAAATAATACAATAAAAAACATTGGAGGAAATGTGGCATAAGCACTAAAATTCTAACATATCAATAATAATTAAATTATACAATATAACAAAATGTAAGTTGCATAAAATGGTAACATGCATGGTCATGGTTGTATATGTTAAAATCATTGGCATGTCATCTCATAATCTATCATTCAATAATATTTTTCTGGCACATTTCATCATTACATTCACATTTAATCGATATAACTCAATTAAAAAAAATTACATTTACTTGTGAGGATATTATGAAAAAAAATAGATAACTAACTATATTTTTACTCTTTCAACACATAGAGAAAGAATATGAAGAACAAAAATCCAATTAAATTAGCAAAAAAAATAATGGTTGCCACTATATTTTTATGTCGTAATACAACTTAACAAATGCTTGTAAACTGAACTGTAATTGAACATATTGAAATCATGTATGTTAACATGTAGAAAAATAAAAATTCTCGACAACTATATGAAAAGACAATGAATAAATAGAGATTAAACCTATTCTGTTTGTAATTTGGTTTCCTCTCTTGCAAACTATATTTGTTGTTGCCAATTAAAATAATAACAATGAAACATGTCAATATAAATATCTATAAAATAAATAATCAAGATACCAAATAACCTAATTGTTGTCACTGTTTAAGCTGAAATGGATTCCAACCATTGTTCTTCTTTCTTCCTGATTGTAGCATATGCACTTTTGGCCATCTTTGAATACCTTTCAAATGTAAAGGGCGTAGATATTCGTAAGCCATCAATAGATTTTACCCTTGAAATTGCTGTGAAAGTTAAACCTTGCCTCTCTGCGATACTGATATCGATGGTTTCCCTTTGTAAAGTCAACCCTTGTGATTTGTGTATGGTAAGAGTCCAAGCCATATGCAATGGGATTTGCTTGCGATTTCCTCTAAAAACAGGCGCTATTGGCACAATTTTGGGATATCGGATGTCCCATGGTAAACCAATGTAATCATCAAAAGTTACTGTAGCATACATTGGCATTTGTGGTGGTTTGGATCCAACAAAGAAAAAAATGTTTTGAACTGCCCCAAGTGCTCTATTTACCAACCCTGCTTCCACCCACAAGTTACACGTCAACATCACTCGCTGACCAGGACATAAAATCACTTCTTGTTGAATTTGGTCATCCTCAGCGTCAATAAAATCTTTATTCTTCGGATGTTCAGCAATACATCATTCTATAGGAATTCCAAGTGACTTTAGCATACATCAATTATGTACATTTACCAAGGTGTTCATAGGAAACAAATGGATTTCTAAATTGAAAATATTAATTTCAGTAGCATCCATATTTGCATCTGTTCATGACATTAAATGATTCCAATCATCGACTATTGGGTTTGCATTTCTGATGTTGGTTAGCAACCTCTTAAAATTGACTTGATTTGGATATATTCCTTGTTGACGAAATACTGTGTCCAATGTAACAACCTTTCTGAAATCTTTTCATAAGACCCTGCCAGTCGTGTTTCCTATGTATAATGGTTTATCTCTGATAGGAGGCAACTACCCAAGATATCTAACAACAATCAATGATCTCCCACCAAATGGAACTGACCTTTTTTTAGGAAATGCCTCTTGAAGACGTGAATCAATTTGTAGGAAAAACCTTGGCCCAATGAAACTCATTTGATCAATTAAAATGTGTGTAACATATCACATTTCTTCTTGCAATACAGAAAGTGACTAACCCCGTAAATATTTGAAGTCTTTAATAGGGATTCTGAGGGCCGAGTGAATTGTTTTGGCTCATATGTTGAAGGCAGCTACTCTTGTAGGTGCTAGCAATAACAGAGGGATTTTTCCATTTATGGAATGCATTGAAAATTCATTTCCAATACAATGTATAAGGTAAGACTTTCCTATCCTCGCAGTTCCTTGAATTATCATCTTCAGTGGGTCTACATTAGGCCCTTCATGGAAATGTTCAATAACAGTTTCAAAACAAAGACGTTGCTTATCAGAAAATAAGGATGGAGAAGCCGACCTAGAAAGTGAGAGATCTGGTATGGATCATCTTGAGCATGCATTTTTTTATGAAATCTATTGGGTCCTCTAAGTTTCTATTTGAAACTGTAGTACTATTTCATGCATGGATCAAGTCAAAGTCTCTTTGACCAAGAGTATCAATGTCTGAAACTTGAATAGTATTGGGAGGAACAAGACGTGATAACATCTCCCACTCATCCATGTCATTCTCATGAATCACTTCATCTTGATGTGTATCGTCATCTTCTTCATTGGTATATGGTGCCAAAGGTATCCAGTTGACATGCCAGGCTTGATATCTAAGGCTCCTCCAATGCTGAATAATAGTTTTTTTGCTAATGCCAATATCAATCCGAATGTTTCTAAATGGTTTATAGAGAAGTAATTCACTGAGGAAAAATGACTCAAAGGAATCTGAATTGTTGTTAGGAACCTCACAGAACCGTGGCCATACACGAACTATCGCAGGTGTATCTCTTGGCTTCCATGGTTCTTTCTAACGTCAACCACTAAAAGACCATGATCTTGCAATTTCAATCAAATATAAGTGCTCCAGAAATGGAGGTCTCTTTTGGTAGTGTTCTAGAAACCCATACCATGTTGGGAATTTGTTGTTATCCAAGTCGGAAGAAACTCTTTTGAATATTTTTCTGCTAACATTAATTGAAACAAAGCTATGGCTAGAAATAACAAGAGGAAGCTTTAACAACATATGACAGGTTTCTTGTGCTCCTTTATCTCTTTCCACAATTGTTTCAACAAGAAAATTTTTATATGCACATATAGAGGGAATGTTAGAGTCAACAACATTGGAAATTCTTGTCAACATGTCTTGATAGCTTTCTAATCTTCTCTCAAATTTTGAAGCATACTTTGCAATCTATTTCAAAACTGCATGACGTGAAAGAACCGGTTGGCAATCAACATTAGCATGCCATATTGAAAGAAGAGGAATGTTATGAACATTTATCCTGTCGTTGTTGCTAGCAGGTTCATATTTTTTGTGTCCTTTGTCATTGATAAATATTTTCAACTGGTCTTTAAGTTCCCATGGTGTATTGTGTCAACACATGTAGGAGGAACCCTTTTTTCGTAAACATGAATGAACACTGCATCTTGTGTGCCATTGCACTCGATTTGCTAGTTGCTCATAATAATCAAGGGGATTTGTATTGAATATTTCACTGGTATCCAATAAGCAAGGATATTCCTCTAGAGGTCGATGAATAGATATATTCCTGTGGTGAGCATCACGAGGATTCCATGCTGTTACATAATTGTCAAAGTATCGTCTTGCTGCGTCAACTCTTATCGTGTGTTTCCAATCTAGTTGTTCCATGTCCGGTGCACATTCTAACCACAGGAAGCCATGGATATGTGTTGATCCCCTATGTTGTCATTCATACCTGTGAAACTCATCATGTTTAAATAATATTAGTGTGCAACAAAATTTCAAGTAATAATATAACATGTTAGATTAAAAAATAGAATAAAGAAACGATGTACTTGTACCAGTAGTCTTTAGCATTAAGGTATTTCATAATGATTTCTTCATGGAAAATATTGAAACGTTCATGCATATACTTTGCAACAATATGTGGATATTTTATAACATTATCGATTCTCCATGTATTTCTGTTTTGTGCAGATACAGGTGTAGAATTGGGCATAACTTTATGTAGGCTTGGCCACTTGGTATCAGCTACACTTAGAGTGAAAAACAAAGTTGGGAAACCTATTTTTGATATCATGTTAGTATGCTCGTTACGACATATGTTCCAGTATGCCTTTGTTCCTCGAAGATGTGAACCAAAACACATAAATCGTTCAACTGATTTGGTGTCAGGGAATTCAATGAGCTCCTTACGTAAATATTCAATTGTGGTAGGTATGGCATCTTCAATGTTTTTTTTCACGAATACAGCAGCTGTTCCTTGGATTCGGTGTCTCATTATCATGTTCAATACAAAATACCAAAACCTTGGATGTTTTCCAAACCTTTGATCACAATATTTAAGTAGGTGCAACCCATACTCATGTAAGCAAACATTCTTCAAACGTGGTTGCAACCAATCAGTAGTGCCCGTGGGAAACAATGTTGGAAATGCCATGTCAAACAAACCTTCTATGTTGTATTCATTTATTGGAGGAAAACCAATCTCTGGCCATTCCATCTCTAAATCTAACAAAGAATATTCTTTGTTAACAAATTTATGTATCTCTTCTATCTCTCTTTATGCATTTGGAATTCTAGCTGTAAAGGACAAAGGATGAGTTTTGAGTCGATGAATTCCAATTCTATCAATGTGTGCATCAATCTCTTATGAGTCGGCTATGTCAGAGTTGATGTAATGCAATTTAGATGAGACATCTGTTGGCTGTTCCGGGAGACATACGACTGATTCTGGATCAATTTCAACATCTTGGTAATATTTGTCCATTCCTAATTTGTAATGCAATGCATCCATTACTCGCGAGCTACTAACAATTCAATCATAGTGCTTGGATGGAGGGCCTTCTCTTCTGGCAATTAATATGTCTAGGTCTTCTATTCGACGAGGAAGAGTCTTAACAAATGAAATGATATCTTGTGGGAAGCTAATTGTATGGCCACTGTATTTATATTGACCTCCACATGCATGTGTGGCATGTAGTATTGGATTCACTCGTGCTATTAACATTTCTTCAACCTGTGTCAAAATTGATAAAACAAGAGGCTATTTTCTAGGATTCATGTTGTTATCTCGAGAGAAACGATGGATACCATGCTCTTGCCTACATATCACAAAAATAGGTCCATCGTCTCATCTGAAAACATTCATTCCATGGTATGATTCATGACAAACATTACACATTTGAACAATTGAAAATTTATCAATTTGGGCATGAAATGCTTGATGGAAAGAGGACATTTGTTGGAAAAAATCAACCATGTTTTTTGATGTATGTATATTTAAACCATGATCTTGAGCATGGACGTTATCATTCAATGAAGATTCAGATGAGACATGCCGACATGAACTCTATCCTATGTTGTTGCGACGATGTAGATTCCCGAATTGCCTTCATCGAGTACCATTGCCTAAAACGTGACCCATATGGATTTCATCATGAAAATTATATTGAAGGTTGGTTTCTATCATATCGTTGGGATTATTTTGGGTTTGAATGTTGTGTCCTCGATGAGCCTCGGTGCTATTATCCTGAAAACAGAAAATGGCGTCGTTAAATATTATGTCAAATCTTCTGGTAAGATCAAAATATGGAACTTGCTTACGAATAGGTTGAGTAAGACCTTTGATGTTCCAAGAAAAAAATTCCTTTGTGCATCTCTAGATGGGATACTGTTCATGATTTGGTTTCGAATTATTTTGTGATCGTTCATTGGTGTAGAATTGTTTTCTCGATTGAAGTCCATGTTCTTAGGTTGGCTGCACACAACATAATTTTGACTGACATTTTGTAGAGAGTCGTCGTCACCAGAAGACGAAATGACATTGATCAATATCATGTTGTTTCGACAATTATGTCCAACACTGACTAGTTGTTGTCCATGGATGCTACTATCCTTAAATTTCAAAACGGTTTCTCATTGAATTATTGCACACGAAGATGAAATAATATTGTATCTAATACTACCTTATTTTGATCAAGGTCAAATGCATGGCTGTTTTCATGGATAGGTGAAACAATACCTTGGTTGTTCCAACAGAAACAGTTCTTGCTGGGATGGACATTTGTAAACCGGTTTTGAGTTGATTTTGAAACCCTTGTTCTTCATTCATTAATAATGCATTGTTTGTGTGGATGTATGAGTCACTCCTAGTAGACATGGAATCCGTGTCCTTTGTTGTGCCAAGAGAAATTGTTCTTATTCCACTTCTTATTTCAGCTATATTTGTGTTATCATTTTGTACTATTCCATTTTGATTTGTATGCATAGCTTCCCCGCGCTCATCAAAGGATCGATTCTTACAATTGTTCTAAGTAGTTATCTAAAAATTGAACATGTATGTAAGTATATCTATATTGTACACATAAATACTTATTCAAATATAGACAACGCCATGTAATCCTTATACCTCGATGCCATGATTAGACAACGTTTTTCCAGAAGTATGATTTACAAAAGGTTCAATAATTTCATTCAAGTCTTCATTACAGTTGTTGCTATATGTAGGCGTTGATGATAGAAATTGACTTCAACAATTTGATCTCCTCATTATATCGGATATGATATGGAATTTAGTGGGCTCACCCTGATAATCAATGACATTTGCAAAGGAATGACCATGACGTTCTCTTCTTTGTTTGTTGATTTGCTCATTATTCTGTTTGTAGATTAAACGACGTTTCCTATTAATATATTTTTTTTTGTTATAGTGTTTTAGCAAGGATTTATTTTTTGTTGATGAGACATTTCCTTCAAGTTCTTCTCACTTCCATAATTATTATTCTTCCTTGACGACATATCTACATGAACATAAAAAAAAAAATAGCTATTCAATCAAACCATATTGGTGTACAAAGGCATGTTATAGGTATAGCAAAAAGAATGAAATACATAAAAGTTTTGAAATATTTTGAAATATTATCTTATAATAATTGTATAGTCGAAGATCGCTAAGACATAAACTAATAGTGTACTCATGTTTTGTATCCAAGAAAATAAAAAATTGGCATGTATGATAAATTTCTATTTCAAAGGGAATGTAAATTGGCAAAACTTGAAAGAGATAAATCCAATAAGTATGATAATGAAGTATTAAAGATGTATATTTGCATAAGGTACATGAAAGGAACATTCCATATGTAGCACTGATTGTCAAAACTCTGGTATAGTTTGTTGGAAAGAAATATTTTGAATACGTATGATTATGAAGCATCCAAACATCTCAACTTGCATAACATACATGCAAGTAACATTCCATATATGTTTATATTATCCCATTGAAAACACATCATCAATTGAATCCATGTTTAGGCAACTTAGAATGATGGATATGTTGTCTACAAGCTCAACAACACTTAGTTGTGTTGGATTTTCAAGATTGGATAATGCAGAATCCAACATTCTATCTTCGCTTACAAAATTAGAATGTGGATCGGTGAAGTCATAGAAGACAAAAGTAAGGCGATTGTATTTGTACATGAGCATGTAATCATCAAGTGCCGCAACAAGAAAATATCCATTGCATTTTCCATTGATGCCCGAGGTCAAATCAGACATGAAACTCCATTGCAATCCACCTTCTAAACAAACATTGCTTATAGAAGAATTTTTTGAATCATTTTGAATTTTTGTTTTTTCTATAGACCAAACTATAGTTCTCCCATCTTTGATAAAACAAAGAAGTTCATTGCGATAACATGCTAGTCTAATCGATAACGTTGAATTTGAGTGTGGAATAAAATGGAACCCCCATTTGTTATTCTCAAGATCTATCCAACATAGCTTGTATATACATATATGATTAGATCAAGAAACCACATGACTATCCAACCATAACATTGTTTGATTATACAATATGGGTTTTTTGGGCCGCAGAACATCACCATCTATAGGACATGTTTGTCTCCACTGCATATGAATACTTCTCAAAATAAAATATTTTATTTCAAATCCTGTATAGTCATGTTTCAATGATGCCCAATGGTATTTTTATTGTTGATCATTTCTCAACAATGTAAAGAAACCCTAATCACCAAGACCAAGAGACCCTACAAATGTACAAGTCTTCGTGAATGGATTGATGATGTAGTAGTTTCTTTTTCGATATAATATACTGGAGGATGAAACTACGACAATTGAACCACACGTGGATTCAATTTTGTATTCAAAGTTTAAGAGTGGCATAGACAAATATGAACAATTTCCTTTTTTGATAATCTAATGACCAACGAACCAATGTCTACAAGAAGGGCCAAAACCAACCAAAAATCCATATTATTTCGTTTGATTATGTTTCCATTGTGAGATGAAATTGTTTTCGGACAGAATACAACACCAACCTTTGCAAACCATTTTCAAACGGACAATCTTCAATAAAGGAAACCAAAGAAAGGTCATTTCAAGTATGTCTATTGGCATAGATTTCCAAATTGCAGGGACCATATCCATTTCTATAATACAAAATAAGAGAATTTGTTAGCATATGGATTAATGTAAATATCCCTTTATTAATTGTCATTTTTAGTTAAAAAATTAACAAATAAATTATATAAGCTTGAATATGGAGCAATGATGGTTGTTGTAGTAACTGGAGATGAATATGGACCCTAGTTAAAATCGGCTTGCTAATGGTTCAAAGGTAGTCACTCGACCACCAAGGCTATCTCAGGCTTGAGTATTAGGGAAGTACCCCTCACTTCAAGGCGCAGGTAAAACTGCTAACTACTTGGCCACAAATGACAACTCTTTGGTTTTCCTCATAGGTGGGAATATAGTCAATCCGGTAGGGGTCGTTGCCCTTTTCGCTTGGTAGGTCCTTTCAATTTCCAGCCACTTTGCGGTTCCTGCGGTACTCCTCATAATGAGTTTTAGGGAAAATCCCAAGTACTTCCCACAGTTGTTGCGGATGAGATTTATGTTTGAAACTGGATGTTACTAAGTAAATTAGGTTATTAAGTAAAATATGTTACTCTACCTTACCTTAAGTAAATTGTAATGTGATTGTAATTGTAATTATGATTCTAATTGTAACTAATGATTTTCTTTGAGATCATCATTGTCATCAATGCTTAAAGCCATATGATTCCTAGTCATATGTAATGTAATTGTAGTTGTAATTGTAATTGTTTAGTGTAATTGTAATTGTAATTGTAACATGTAATTATCATCATTATCATAATGTAATGTAAACTTGTATTTGTATTTGTTCTACCTTACTATCCCATTGACGTAAGGCTGGTGCTTATGCACGTTAATGTGATTATAATTGTAATGTGATTGTAATGTGATTGTAATTGTAATTGTTGATTTTCTTTGAGATCGTCATTGTCTTCAATGCTTAAAGCCATATGATTCCTAGTCATTTGTACATGATTGTAATGTAGCGTAATTGTAAATGTAAAATTGTTTAATGTAATTGTAATGTAATTATCATCATTATCATAATGTAATGTAAAATTGTAGTTTGAACACTATGAAAATGCTCATATATGAATATGAAATTAAAATCATATTAAAATCAATGAAATGAGAGATAAGGCTATAGAAAAGAAGAAGAAAATAAGTGCAATGATAAGGCTATTTATGCATATTAATTTAAAACTAGATATTATGCTAGAATATTATGCACTATATAATTATATATATTCATCAAACATTCTCTAATTTCATTGGACAACTCTAGAACTACTCATACTATAATACACTTACTTTGTATATATGTAATTTAGTGTAGTGGTCAAACATTTTTTTCAATTCTTTCACAACACATACCATTATTTCACATATACATATAAGTGGTTTTAGAAGGTTGTATATATACATGCACATACAATGTATATAAGTTTATGAATTAATTACAAAATTACAATTTTACAAAATTATAATTAAATTCTAAACAATTTAACATGTATATATATATACAAATTATGAATTAGAACACTATGAAATTGAATATATGAATATGCAATTTATGAAATTATATGAATATGTAAATACATGAAATTATATAATTTAAATACAATTATGAATTTACATATATATGAATTTATACATGCACATGTACAATGTATATAAGTTTATGAATTAATTACAAAATTATAATTAAATCCTAAATAATTTAACATGCATATATATTAAAATTATGAACTAGAACACTATGAATTTGAATATATAAGAATATGCAATATGAAATTAAATATGAATATGTGAATACAAAATTATACAATTTACATACAATTATGCATACATATATATGAATTCATACATGCACATACAATGTATATAGGATTATGAATTAATTACAAAATAACAAT
>LPNX010432917.1:312093-328677 GCA_001517045.1 Pseudotsuga menziesii | reverse complement strand
TATATATATATATATAAGATTGAATTATTGGGGTTGGACACGAGCCACTTATTAACTTTTTCAAATTTTTAAGGTCACACAGTTCATTAAATGAAAATTTTCACACATTAAATGACATCGAAATATTTAAAAAAAATATCATTGGGAAGCCAACATAATATTATACAATTTGATTTTTTACTGCAAGTTGAAATTCACATGGAATATATGCATTTCTACGACTTCTATCTAGCACATGAGTAAAAAATCGTTTTCATCCCCAAATTTGGCCAAAAAGTGTTACCCACCTTCATGAAATCACCCTAAACAATTTTGATAATAAAATTTAATTTAAAGAAAAATTTACATCTTTTATTAAGTGAATATATAAACTTATTCTTATTAAGTTAATATATAATTAATCTCAATTTTTTTATATATTTATTTTTTATTTAAATTATAGTGTCACTTAAATTTAGTAGATATAAAAACATTTTCACTTACAAATTTCAACCATAAAACTTTCTAGTAATTTTTTTTTCCTCCCATCAATTATATTCTAAATAATAAAAATTTACATTTTTCTAATGTTGAATCTTTACTTTTCTTTCTCACATTACTAATTTGGCTTAAAGTCATTAATGAAAAATTCAAATTATAAAACTTTTCAAATAGTTGATTCTTTTAGACCGCTATAGAATTTATGATTTAAAAGAAAAATGTACATGACTTTTTCAACCAAGAAATAATTATACTGCTCAAAAATGTTGAAATTCAACCAAGAAATAATTATACTGCTCAAAAATGTTGAAATTTTCTCCTATTAAGATCAATCCTAAATTCAGATTTATTAAACAACGAGAGAAATCAAATTAACATTTAACCAAATTTGATATCTTAATACTTAATGGATCCGGATTTCACATTAATCTCTAATAATTTTAATCTCTTTAACTTTTCTGCAAAATCTAAAATTATGTAGACATATACTGTCAAATAAATTTATCAACAACAAGTGATTTATATTTATATTTATTAGATTATTAACAACTCCTCATTTATATTCAGATCTATTAACAACAACTCGCCTTAGAGAGCTCTCATACATTCTATGTAGCAACAAAGCAGAGTAAGAAATTTTCTGCCCATGGGACTATGTCAAAATAAATTTTCCAAATTCAAATTCAAAAGTGAATGCTGCTGCAAATTAATATCCTGTAACATATCTATACAATACCACGCTCTGATCTCTAGAAAAATTATCACTATATACTTACCTAATTTCACGTTAGATCGAAAATCTTGCTATCCTACATACAAAGAAATGTTTATAAAGCCAAGCCCTCATTAAAGCACCTGGTATTCACTTGATCATAAAATTGAAATTCACAAATTCATTTCTGCTTAGAATCCTAAGCCAACAAACTTATTTAAAGTGTAACACAAAATCAAGAAATCGAGCCAGGGCTGTATACTCATGATATACTGTCAGATATTTTATTCAAAACTGGCTAGGCCAGAGGAATGCTCCCATGGTGTAACTCCGTTGGACCACATCGCCTGGGATCGACCCAGATTCCACTCAATCATCGATCCATAATTGACCTTTGAATACCTGGGATAATGCACAGGCATATGAAAAACGCAGGGGCCACCTCCCTCACCATTTCCATAGCCATTCAAGGATGCTAAAAACAGTTTTTCCAATTTGAGGACCTTGGCCTCGGCATTTAAGGTAGTTGGACACCTTTCCCATGGCAATTTATTCCATATATCTTGCAGCGAAGAGACGCGCCAGATATCGCTGCCATGACTCTGGTTTTGTTACCAAATTGCATATAACAACATGATCCCCTTTCGAATTATCGCAATGGCTAAGGGGCTGCTCAAATTCAAATACAAATGAATGAAATGGGTTGTTGTTGATCACTCTTGCTCAAATTCAAATAGAAAGGCACTACAAGTTAGAACTATGAGATTCCCACTTATATTCAAATTCAAATTTTTGCCCTAAATTTTTCCTGTGCTGCCATCCCCTGCTGTCCCCTCAAACTTTAGTACATCATGACTCATCGTCCCTACATAGTTCACAGGGTTGTTTGGTAGTATACACATTTAAACCAAAACGATGGCGAATGGAAGTTGGTTCCAGTGGTTGGAGACTGGAATTCCTTAGCTGACGGATGTACCATACCTTCGACAGGAGTTGATTCCATGAAGTGAAGTATGCTATGGATGGATGTCTCGCCTTAAAGATGATCCTGTCTGGTAAATAAGGCTCACTGTACCAGAGGAAGCTAAAAGTTTTTTGGATATCAAGCAGTCTTAGAGGGAGCAAAAAGCTTTTTTGGCTCCTAAGATCATTCTGTTGGTTTGGAAAAAGCACCGTCTCGCGGGTCTGAGGAAGACTTTAAGCCAGAAAACTTCTTCGTGTCAGTTTGTGGATGCACTCAATGGCACCAGTTGGTAGAAAGAATCACTGTGGAATAAAAGCACCATCTCATGGGTATGAGGAATACTTTAGCACATCAAACTTCTTAGTGTCGGTATGCCAGTTGGTAGAAAAAATCATTGTGGAAGACATCATCGTGCTCGGAGAAAGCAGAATTCTTCACAGCATTGCAACTTGAGCGGGTTCCTTCGTTTTCAGCAGAGCATGGCGTCGCAAGGGAATGCCGGGAACACTATACATGGAGAATTAAATATTTCTATATTTTTCGCTCAGACTCGGCCTAGATATTATCATATCTAACTACTGGCATTTAAAGTTTATTATCTCTCAGTGTGAGAGAGAGCTTCAGAGATCTGGTAAGGATTAAAGTCCATACTTTCAAGGAGGATGCAGAAAACAACCTGAAGCACATAAAATGTCTCATGCAACTCGTTGAACCACCCTTTCAGTGTGACACCAAGCGCAAGAAGAGCAAACCAGCAATGTGACACCAAGCGCAAGAAGAGCAAACCAGCAAGGCCAACGAGGATGAAGCCAAGTATGTCAGGAAGGCCTAGATTCTTCTCTGTGCTCTTGCTATGCTTCCTTGCTCAGGTCCTTTTTATGTTTTTTCGCCTGTTTATGGCTTATAGATGTGTGAGGAATCCATTGTTCAAAAGCTTGGGAGTTTCACAATGTTTACACTCTATGTGGTCTATTTTGCACACTTTCCTGTTTTAGGTACAAGACCACAATATGACTCTATGCTTAGAGATTCAAAAGCAAATATGTAATATCTTATGTTTTATCAAGTAATAGAAAAGACTCCTAGTTACTAACCAAAAAAATTACACTTTTTGTCATAGAGATGTTTTATCTTGCTTCTATTGATTCTAACTAACAACAATTGATTTAAGGTCCTGCTATAGAACCTTGAAATCTATGGCTAAGTAGGGAAAATATGCGGTGGAATTAATTGTTGTCACAAGAGAATACTAGCGGTAGGAAAGACCAGAAAGAAGGTTGGCCCATAATTTTTATGTTGCTCAAGGGTTCCTGGCTCAAATGCTATCTTTGCTTCTGCCAACTGGTGAATCTGCAGATAATCGTTCAAGAATTCCTCCAAATTAAACATGGAATTGCATATCGATTTGTATCTAGGATTGGAATTAGGCAAGGTTATAGCTTTCAAATTGATGTGTAAACAAAGTAAACATCTGATTCAAATGCCTCTGATAGAAGTAGAAGACCTAGCTCTACGTCTGGTTGCTTTTATGAATCCCACTAATAATGGTGTTGAAACTACGGCTTCCCCGATTGCATAGAGATGAAGAGAAAAACCTATGAATTATAGTGGACGGGTACGAATGGTTACAAAGGCAACGTGATGTCCTTGTGAGCCACGGTTTCGATCCATTCTAATATAAATTTAAATCATGCACAAGAAAGAATTTTAAATCAAGTACAAGAGACCAAACACTTGGAGATGTGGCTTTTATTGCTCACCAGAGCCACAGGAGCCAAACCAACTGTTGTGATATGAATGTTCGTTAGCAGATTGTTATATTCAACGGCAAAGGTTGACCTAAAAAAATAAATTAAATGACTTATCTTATAGATAATAGATAGATTTGAAATATATATATATATAATGAATGAGTTAAGAACCAAATTAATTAAACATAAAATTATGGATTATACATTTATGACGAGAACAATAGGTTAACTCAATCGGAGAGTTGGATATCCATTTTCACAAGCATTCGTTTTCAGAAGCTTTGGCAATTACGAATATAACAATTCTAAATTCTAAAAACATATTACTATTTTTAGGTTAATTCAATTGGAAATTTCTCTCTATTTAATAAATTCATGGTAAGTCTGTTTTATATTTAGGTTATTCAATTGGATAGCCATTTTCAAAAAGCTTTGCTAATCTTATATAAATCCACATATTTATAACTAAATATGTGAAAGCCTTCCCAAATCTTGGTGTGGAAAATTTTACTTAATATACTATTACTTTTTATTAAATTTTATTAAAAAACAAATAATAAATAATTATTTTGTTAATTTCACTACTAGTATAGATCCATTATTACTTTTTATTAAATTTTATTAAAAAACAAATAATAAATAATTATTTTGTTAATTTCACTACTAGTATAGATCCATTTTAAAAGGGGATCTATCAATTTTAGAGAGATTTAGAGATCAAATCTGTTCAAGCTAAAAACCTTTTTTAGATTGCATTATTTTTTCACTTGTAATAGCATAATTTACAATTATTTTAGGGGCGCGTGCACGAAGATGGTTCCATTTTTTAGTGCCACTCTAAAAATCCAATTTAAGCAAGTCCTAAAAGGGAATCTATAACGCATATGCATTATATTGGTTGTTTCGTAAAACCCAAGCCTAAAACGGAAGCTAAGGCTAGTTAGACTATATCGCAATTGTGATATATCAGACTTGCATTTTTTAAGAGTTACAAATCACACTTGTGATATATCACAAGTGCGATTCTGAAAACTAAAAATAAAAAAATAAACCACGAAACACACAACCTGTATTTTTTATTTTACATTCCAAGACTCAAAGAACGAAGGAGCGATAAAACGGAGGAGCGTTTTGGCCTAGAAGCAATTTGGAGGGTGAAATTTGAAGTTGGAGATTGACGAGGTGGATTGCAATGGAAGGCAAGTCACCGTATTGTTTTGAATTGCTTTGATTTTTTGTTTTTTTGTTAATTTAATAAATGTTTAATTAAAACAAATAATCAAGTATTAATTCATTTTGGATTTTGTTGTTGTTACATCAACAGATAACACTAATCTTGAAGCAAATGCCCATAATCAAAACACCAATAACCCAAACCCAAACCCAAACCCAAATCCAAACACCAAACACATGGAGGAGGAACACGATAGGAATTCAGAAATTCTTGCTCATTTGGGTGCATCGAGATTCCTTAGTTCAATTTTTAGAGGGGGGACCACATAAGACGGTCATTGGGTGAGGTACAGGATAACATAATGAATAAAATTTCCAATTCCCAGGGAGAAATGTACAACATTATCTCCTACAAGGATTCCCAGAGGCAATACTATTCCACTAGGTTGAGCTACAAAGATGTAAAGAAAGTAAAGATAACAAAAGACCAAATTTTTTCACTATTCCGAGACCCTAGCATCGGATTGGTTCCTCCCACTAGTCGACCACACATTTCTATAGACTAGTGTGTAAAACAAAATATTAAATCCAACTTGATGGATTGTCGGTACATCGTCTTCGATGAAGACCCTCATGGGAATAGAGACATCCCATTCTATTTCTTGAGGAAATTGTATGATGAGTTTATCTTGGGTAAACATGTAGATTACTTTCATATTCTAGAGAGGAAAGGGGCGATGACAAATCCAAACCATTCATGACGACCTACACACACACCAAACCCCTTAGTTATATCATCATGTAGGTCTCGTGATTGATGACACACAAGAGGAATTATTACATTTGGTAGATACATTTCTTCAACATGGGGTTATTGTTGAGGGAAATGTAGGCCAAGGGGTTGGCACATCTGAGGATGGACCATCATACACAGAGGATCCACTTAGGTCTCTAGACCATACTAGAGCTAGATATCAAACTGGATATGCAGAGGGTTCAGAGTGTCACGCCATTCCACATACTTGCAGAGGGTTCAGAGTGTCGATTTTCGAGGCAATGGATTACTCCAATATGTAAGTCAAACTCGTTCTTCACATAGTCTATTATTTTTATATCACAGTTTTCAATTCTTTCATAAATAATTTCTTTTTTAATTATCTGACAATTTACGTGAACACATTTACAGTTGGTGTCCAATGACACCCTAGATTCTCATATTCTCGTCGTTAATGTTGATGATATTGATGCAATGGTAAATGATGCATATGATTTTGGTTCTTCACCATTACTTGTAAGAACATTACTTTTTAATTTATCATCATGATTTACATATTTATAGTAGGGATTGGCACATTTAATACATCTTAATCTTGATACAATATGTTGTATGTAGGGTGGGAACGATGTATTTCTAACATCTGAGACAGGTCTGTCACAGGTAGAGGAAGATTTGCAAGCACAAGTATGCTTTTAATTATGATTTTAATGATTCAACATGTATTCTTTTGATTATTTGAAATTGTCTAGTTGTATATTTGTTTTCTTTTTATGTAGCAACATATGTCTGATACAATTGCCACCCGAGCGACCTTGCTCGTTGATGCATATGCCCATCCTTTCAAGTCGTTTTCAATTATTCCACCCACTGGTGACCCACCACTTCACATCCCCCAGGTAGATCTATATATCGCTTATTTTGTTGGCACCCTATTACAAAAGTTCTTGTATCTCCGTGTCCCCAAAGTTTCCCTCCATGTAGTATAATTTTCTTTGTACATGCAAGTAGCTTTTTGGAGCACCCATTGATTTGCTCACATTGACATATATTATTTTATGTAGCTTGTAGTGAGTGAATGATTCTTTAAAAGTACTCAATTGGGGCCACTGGTGACCCAACTCTATCCCCACCCCCCCAAGGTACATGTATGTCTCTCTTTCTTTGTAAAAGTCAATGTCCCTTCATGTAGTATAGTTATATTTGTACAAGCAAGTAGCTTTTTGGTGCATCCATTGATTTGATGACATTGACATATATTATTTTATGTATCCTTCTAGTGAGCGAGCGGTGCTTGAAAAGCACCCAATTGAGGCCGCTGGTAACCCACCTCTCCCCCCCGGGTACATGTATGTATCACTTTTGTTGAAAAAGTGAATGTAGGATGTAGATAAATTTTCAAATATTTATATAATTTCTCATCTTATATAGGGTTTTAAATGTATCTAATTGTTGGTACCATTTATTTTTTTCAGGATATTAGTGAGGCTCCGACATTGTCGGATCAGGATGCCACTATAGTGACAAGACACCCAGATCTTGCAAGTGACTAGGTATATGCAGCTACACGGCAAACTACCATCACTTACATAGAGAAAGTAAGTAAAAATGTTATATTTGCTTGGAATTTGAACAAATGTACATAGAAATTTGTATTTATTTTTATAGCTTGGTAAACTAACTTAGAAATTTTGGTTTGTGTGCAGTCTCTGGAAATGAGATCTGATCTTCTTGTTCTGCACTGGGGAACACCATTGTGTAGCTGAAAAGGAAAGATAGAATTCACAAAAGCGACTGACAATGGTAGTGAAAGGGGGGATAAATAGAATTCATGTATAGGGGAGATACATACATGTACTGTTTTGTTTGTATACACAAAGATGCATATTATGATCCACTATTTTGTATTATGTCCATGGCATGCCATTTTTTAAAACATTATATGTACATATCATATAAAGCAAGGTTTAGATTTATATATATGGTTGCCTTGATATGGGAACATGATATTAATTATATGCCTTTCAGATATTCTTAATTATGTCTTTAATTAACTATGCGTTTAATTAAAATAATACTTAATGTGTGGTTCACCATCAGAGCTTTCATCTCATCTCTCATAGCCTCCATCCAATTGTTTTTTTCTTTATCCATTATGCTTCTTCAAATGTAGTAGGTTCAAATTCATTTTGAAAGTAATAATGCCCTTGATCATGATGAAATGAGAATATGAAAAGCACTTGGCCACTTAAATGAAAAAATCCCTTGCACTTGCTCCCACCATCCATTTAACCCTCCCTTTTCTATAATGGCATTAAACACAACACAAAAACATTAAATTGTATTTTCATTTTCATTATATTGATGATCTACATAAGCCCCTGATCTTGTGAAACAATGTGAAGGAGGTTTGAGGTAACACTACAAAATAGGCACATAAAAAACAAATGAATATCCCTTGATGAGATTATAGACCTAATCATGACATATCCTTATGTGTTATTTGTGTTGAATATGTTGAAAATATTCTTTCTAGAAGAGGGAAAACCACCACCTATAGAGAGAGAGTGTTATATATTGTCTTAACCTCAATCCTTTTTGACAATCCAAGCACCATGAAAAGGTTGAGGTGATGGGTGAGAAATAAGGTACCTATTAGTCCTGATATAAGGTACTTATTACACAAGGTTTTCATTTACAACCATGCCTCCCCAATTAATAGTTGTTACTTTTTGGTTTTCTCTCAGTTTTTAAGTTAACTCATACACCATAAGTCCTGGGGTCCATTTGTGCAGGGTATGCAATGAAAGTGCTTCCCTTGATTTTTCAGAATAGCAAGGAATTTTCTTTTTTGGTTGAAAAGAAAATGTTAACTCATATAAATTGGATTAGTAGACATTAATCATTATCAATTAAATAAAAATTCTAAAACTGCCTCAACTTATTAAGTTCCTATGATAACATTTTTTGAATTAGGTCAAGTGAAAGAAAGAACTTAACATGTACATATATAAATCTTTGGTTACATGTATAAATGTATGATACACATGGTTGAAATTCATGGACATAGCAAAGATCCAATATGATGGCCATATTGATGTAGATGTATGAGGTGTTTAAGAAGGATGTAGTCATGGAGTGGATCAAGGGGAAATAGAAATACTAAATAAAAATTTATTTACCTCACTAATAAATGAATCAAATTCTAAATATTATTTCCTTGGAGCTTGTTTCAATCCATATAGACTTTGATTTATTCTTTGCATTAGATCCTCGTTAGCCTTTTCCTCAAATCCTTCTGGCTGCCTCATGTACAACTCTTCCTCCAAATCACCATGTAAAAATGTTGTCTTGACATCATGCTGCTCCAAGTCTAGATCATGAAAAAATACTAATGCAAGAGTTGACCCACCAATGCAAGAGTTGCATTCAAGGAAACTGAGAAAAAACCTAGTTTATGAAATCAATGCACAATGTACTCACTGGGCCATGCAAACATGGTGGAGAGGCCCCCTAGATGTAATTGCATTCCAAAAGATCAATGGATTCGATGGTTCATCAATCCGACCTCCTATTGTCGATTTATGTTGAGTTTAAATTTGCCTCAAAATGCGGTTTAGAGACACTTAGTGACTTTTGGTTCGGGAGAGAAAAACCAAATGGAGCAACATTATTGCATGTCATTGGCTCATGCAAGTGTGTATGGGCACGGCCAATATGGGAACACTACCAATTGTTGCACAGTCGAGTTTTTTGCAGAGTTGACCAACCAATGCAAGAGTTGCAAGAGTTAACTCACCAATGTAATTAAATGCGCATTAATGTAATAGGTTCGAGAATTGTTTGTTTCCCCTCTAAGAAATGTGCTAACCAATATTCAATACCCCATTCATTATTTTTTGGATCAACCACTACATATATCTAACCTATGAAAGGAAATAGGTCGAGTTAACAATACATTTATTAAAAAATGTCTTGCATGTAACATGAATAAAGTTTCTTTAAATGTAAAGGCTTGTATTGATTTAGGTACTACAAATTTACTTTTTTATACCTTCTTGTATTATATCCGATATGTGATCATAGTCTGTAGAAATATATTTCTAATCATCTTCCAAATGGTTTAATTCATTAACCCCCTTCAAATCGATGCCAAGTTTCACTTGATCCCATGTATCAACCGTATCTGGATACTCACAATTATCCCATTCATCGATGCTGCAAGAACCGCAAAACAAGCCTTCAATATTGTCCAAATTTGTAGGGTCAAGTTGTATGAGCTTCTAATTGAATGAAACTTTCGAGTTCCATGCACTGTGTTCACTCGATGTGTGTTGGATCGGTCCACATTTGTCACCTCCCAAAATATTCTCCGCACTAGGTTTTTCCTTGTTGCTTGTTCTCCCATCACATATGCACACCATTTCACTATAGATGAAGCATCTCAAATCCAAGCACCTATAAACTTCATCTCTTCCCTTTGAAGGGAAGTTTTTATGCATGCACCAGTGCCATCATGCTCTCCTTCGCCATGACCAGTTTCAAAGTAGTTACATATATGTGAAATCTTTTAGTTTATGTGCAACAAACATAACCATTAAAATACACGTGCATTCTTGAACTGTCTAGCACAACCATATGACCAAATCAAATGACAACAAAATGGTATATCCATAGCTATCACATTATCATAAAACAATTTAAAGCAATGTTGCATATAATGGATGGCATGGGTCTCGTTGTCACATATGTAGAAGTGGCTTTCTTTCAATATCACACCTTTCTCTTCATTGCTATCTGGCCCATGTCGATAAGTGATATGGACCATTATGCTCACCTTCTCTAAGTGATATTATTGACTTTGTATTTCATTTTTTGGTTGTAAGGTGTAATTTTCCGCAAAGTCAACCATTGATAGTATTGTTCTGAGAGGGAAGGTGTCTCGCCATATTCTAAATTGCTCAGATTTCCACCATGCCATATCGACATGCTAAATGTACTGTTGGATCTTTCCACAAAATGCTGAAATAAATTCACATAGTTGCACCTAGTGGAAAAAAATAAACAATGTTATTTAAAACAACATAAAAATATTTACATGAATATTGAATATGTTAATAAACAATGTTATAAAACAACATAAACAATATAGTCATTTAAATTAATATTATTCGTGTACATTGTGACCTATGAAGTCACCAATTTAATCTTCTTGCTTTCTTTCTCATCATGTAGCTGATATGTCTCATACTGATAGTTCTAGTTCTCGAAAATTGTGTTCCCGAATGGTTGATCTTCACTCTCATGGATGCAATCAGACCATAATGATAGCCCACCACATTTATTGCAAGAACCATCTACACATTGTTTTAAGTAATATGTCTACCCATCTTGCCTCAGACACATTATGCTATGGATGAAATCTCTAGATGAAATTGGTTGTACTGTACTTGAGTAGTCTTGCACATGGTTAGGATGAAAAAAATGACTTATATGTGCAAATATATGATAATATATATCAGACTCTATGTGGTATCTACAACAACAAGTGTTCTGGATGGTATTAATTCTAACATATGAAGGATTTCATTTTTCAAAAGATCTTTTCCCGAGCCTTAGATCTACGTGGGAAACTTTAAACATCTCGAACAATTGAGTTTGTGTCATGTCAATATAATGTTTAACATGGGGTTCATTATTTATAGAACCTCTACATCATTTTAACACATCCTTTGTGCTAGAATAAGGCCTAGTGTTATCATTCCAAAAAGTGTGCACTAGTCCCTTCAATGCTTCGACTAACTTCATGTATTTACGGGGCAACCTAATGCTAAATTCCCATAATGTTTACATTTGTCCCTATACATCAAGGTTGTCTCTTCTTACTGAATATTTTTTAAGTGTCTTTGGATGTAAAGGCACAATTTGTGAGGTGCATTTAAGTAAACGACGTTTTCTTGTGGATCTACTTACAATTGATTCAACCAAGATGCGGTGAGCCACATTATAGTTTTGTGAATGAGTTTTTTTACCAATCGATGTGAATGCAACAACAAGAGATTTAACAATGTGATTACTTGATTTGATATTCTTCAATTTTATTATGCCTAACTTTCTTCTAATAGTTTCCATACTCCTAGATTTAATAAAAGCTAAAAACAATTGGCATTTATCGACTTCATATTTTTTATCAAAATATTGTTTCATTATTTGAGAACAAGGACGAAGGATACTGCGTTTAGGCACCTTACCTTCCATGGAAGTCAATTCTCTCTCGTCCACTTGTATGCGTTTAGGATTTTTCTTTTGCATTGATGCAAGATTTATTGTTGTTTGAAATGCTAGAGTGACGTTTACATCCACTACAGGCTGACAACTTCGATTAGGTGATTGAACCACCCGACATGGTTGTTGCGGAGCCACATTTGGATCGTAGGGAGCATAATGATTGAACTCTTCACAAAAATTATCCACTTAATAATGCACCAAGAATTTCATCTCCCCCATAACGAGCTTCCATTAATGTTGCATTATCCTCCTCAACCTCTATGTCAGGTATCTGTGCTTTTCCCCGAGATGTTGAGGCATGGGTATTTGATGCAAAGTGTGGTGTTCCATCCATTGAACTCAATACTGAAATGTGGGTCGTTCGAGAATGTATGGTATTTTCCACTATCAAATTCCTCTTCCTTAACTCTTTCTCTAGGGCATCCAACATTGTATTTTCTATTGAATTTCCTTGCTTCACCTATTGAGTAGGAATGGGAAGTATTTGCTCATTGATTGAATGCCGACAATTTCTTGGTTCTTCCCTCTTCTTTTATTTCCAACTTCTTCCAATTTAAGCACCTTTCTCACTGATTCCCGGCCTCTATTACGTACATTCCCCATTGAAATCCACCCAAGCTTGTACAATACCTATGGATTTGTGTACTAAATGATGAAATGGCAGGTTGAACAATTCTTTGTGCAGGGGTTTAGAGGAATTCTGTCTTTTTCTACAGTAAAACTGACCCATGACCTGCAACCCAACAATTTTTATAAAACCCATATCGCATATGCGATATAACACATGTTCGTTTTAATGCATATGCGTTATGCATACAGTGGTTTACACCTAACAGCTACTATGTGGAATGTGATCATCATAACGCATATGCGATATAATGAATATGTGATATATCAAATATGCGATATAACGCATATGTGATATAACGCATATGAGATATCACATATGTGATTTGGTGCATATGAGATAGGAGAAATTAACATTACATTGATTAAGCTAAAAGAGGGGGGAGTCAAAGGAGGGGGAGAAAGGTGTAGAGCGAATCATGGGAGGGAGGGATGGGTAGGGGAGAGATATAGGGGGGATGAAGGGAGGATAAATATAAGAGGAAGGGAGGGATGGGTAGGGAAATGAAGGGAGGAGGGATGGGTAGGGGAGAGATATGAGGGGGAAATGAAGGGAGGAGAAATATAAAGGGAATGGATTGATGGGATGGGAATAAATATAAGTGGGAGGGAGGGGAGGAATATAAGTGGGATGGAGGGGGGTGAAGAGATATAAGGGGGATGGGAGAGGGATATATATAGAACGGAAAGATTATTGGGTGGAGGAAGTATATAGGATAATGGATGGAGGAAAGATATAGCATAATGGATGTAGGGACAAATGGGGGGGGTGGTTAAAGAGTGAGAGGGAGGAGAGGGAACAGAGGGATGGATGGAGTGGTGGTATAGTGAGAGGTATAGAGTGAGTGAGTGAGAGATAAAAATGGGGGTGGTGGTTAAATAGTGAGAGGGGGGAGAGCCAGAGAGAGAGAGAGATGGAGGCACGATGGAGGGAGAGACAATGATGGATGGAGGGATGGTTAGGGTGAGAGAGTGGGATAATAACAGTGGAAGAGGAGGGATTTATGGAAATGAAGGATGATCAAGGATGGTTACACCAATGGATAGAGATGATGGATTTTGTGTGTGTAGAGGGAATCATGGGAGGGAGGGATGGGTAGGGGAGAGATATGGGGGGTATGCAGGAGGAGAAATATAAGGGGAAGGGAGGGATGGGTAAGGGAGATATATGCAGGGGGAATGAAGGGAGGAGAAATATAAAAGGAAGGGAGTGATGGGATGGGAATAACATAAGTGGGAGGGAGGGATGGGGGTGGGGGAGATATATATAGGGGTTATGGGAGAGGGAGATATATAGGAGGGAGGGATGATTGGGTGCATGAAAGATATAGCATAAGGGATGGAGGGACAAATGAGGCGGGGGTGTTTAAAGAGTGAGAGGGAGGAGAGGGATGGATGGAGTGGTGGTATAGAGTGAGAGAGAGAGAGAGAGAGAGAGAGAGAGGGAGAGACATTGATGGATGGAGGGATGGTTAGAGGTTGATAGACTGGGATAATAACAATGAGAGAAGATGGATATAGGGAAATGAAGGATGGTAAAGGATGGCTACACCAAGGGATATAGATGAGGGATTCTGCATGTGTGTGTGAGAGAGAGAGAGAGAGATAGAGAGAGAAAGAGAGAGAGAGAGATGGATATTAAGGAATGGAGAGAAAGATGGAGAGATGAAGGCTTGAACCAATACATTGATTTCACGAGCAAGAGAGAGGGACACATCGTTAGAGAGGGAAGGGGGAGAGAGAGAGGGTTGATGAATGGTTTTAGAGGCAGTGGCATGGTGAAGGAGAGAAATATCGATGGTTATATAGAGACAGGAAGAGAGGGAAGGAATTTCAGAGGAGAGATAAGGGGGTGGAGAGAGGAGGTAGGGGGAGAAAGTGAGGGAGGGAGTGAGTGAGATTATGGAATAAATGGAGGCGAAAGAAGAGGGAGGGAGGGAGGAGGGAAGAGAGAAAGGGTTTTAATGATAGGGAGGGGTAACATAGGAATGGTTTTAGAGGGAGGGAAGGGGGAGAGAGAGAGGGTTGATGGATGGTTTTAGTGGCATAGGCATGGTGAAGGAGAGAAATATTGATGGTTAGATAGAGAGGGATGGAGAGAGGGCGTGTGGATGTGTTTGAGAGAGACAAAGGGGAAACTTGGTTATAGAGGGAGAGGGGGTGTGTTGTTCCAAGACCAAGAGGTGTGTAAGTTTTTTGGAATGGGGAGTGGAGAGATAAGGAAGGAGGGGGGATTTAAGAAGATAGGGGGAGAGAGGAAGAGAGAGAAGTAAATAGGGGGGAGAGAGAAGGGGGTGGAGAGAGGAGGTAGCGGGACAAAGTGAGGTATAGAGTGAGTGAGAGGATGGAACACATGGAGGTAGAAGGAGTGGGATGGAGGGGAGAAGAGAGAAGACAGATAGGGGGAAAGGGGAGAGAGAGAGAGGGGGCTGAGGGATGGTTATAGAGGTAGAGGGATGGTGAAGGAGAGAAATGGCGATGGTTAGATAAAGAGGGATGGAGAGAGGGTATGTGGGTGTGTGTTAGATAAACAAAGGGGGGAATGTTGGTTATAGAGGGAGATGTATAGGAGGGAGGGATGTTTGGGTGCATGAAAGATATAACATAATGGATGGAGGGACAAATGGGGGGGTGATTAAAGAGTGAGAGGGAGAAGAAGGATGGATGGAGTGGTGGTATAGAGAGAGGTATAGAGTGAGTGAGTGAGAGAGAGAGATGGAGGGATGGTTAGAGGGTGAGAGAGTGGGATAATAACAATGAGAGAGGACAGATTTAGGGAAATGAAGGATGGTCAATGATGGTTACACCAAGGGATAGAGATGAGGGATTGTGCATGCATGTGTGTGTGTGTGTGTGTGTGTGTGTGTGTGTGTGTGTGTGTGTGTGTGTGTGTGTGTGTGAGAGAGAGAGAGAGAGAGAGAGATGGGTATTAAGGAATGGAGATAACTATGGAGAGATGAAGGCTTGAACCACTATATTGATTTCACAAGCAAGAGAGAGGGACCCATGGTTAGAGAGAAAAGGGGGAGAGAGAGAGGGTTGATGAATGGTTTTAGAGGTAGAGCCATGGTGAATGAGAGAAATATCGATGGTTAGATAGAGAGGAAGAGAGGGAAGGAATTTTGGAGGACAGAGAAGGGGGCAGAGAGAGGAGGTAGGGGGAGAATGTGAGGGAGGGAATGAGTGAGATCATGGAATAAATAGAGGTAGAAGGAGAGGGAGGGAGGGAGGAGGGAAGAGAAAAAGGGTTTTAAAGATAGGGAGGGGTAACATAGAAAGGGTTTTAAAGGGAGGTAATGGGACAGAGGGAGGTTTGATGGATTGTTTTAGTGGCAGAGGCATGGTGAAGGTGAGAAATATTGATGGTCAGATAGAGAGGGATAGAGAGAGGGTGTGTGGATGTGTTTGAGAGAGATAAAGGGAAAGCTTGGTTATAGAGGGAGAGGGGGTGTGGTTTTCCAAGACCAAAAGGTGTGTAAGTTTGTTGGAGTGGGGAGTGGATAGATAAGGAAGGAGGGGGGATTTAGGCAGATAAGGGGGGAGAGGAAGAGAGAGAAGTAATTAGGGGGGAGAGAGAAGGGGTTGGAGAGAGGAGGTAGGGGGATAAAGTGAGGTATATACGGTGAGTGAGAGGATGGAACACATGGAGGTAGAAGGAGAGGGAGGGAGGGGAGAAGAGAGAGGGGAGAGAGAGAGGGGGCTGAGGGATGGTTATAGAGGTAAAGTGATGGTGAAGGAGAGAAATAACGATGGTTAGATAAAGAGGGATGGAGATAGGGTATATGGATTTGTGTTAGATAGACAAAGGGGGGGA
>LPNX010432917.1:280081-311950 GCA_001517045.1 Pseudotsuga menziesii | reverse complement strand
GGGGGGGGGGGGGAGTGGTTAAAGAGTGAGAGGGAGGAGAGCGATGGATGGAGTGGTGGTATAGAGAGAGGTATAGATTGAATGAGTGAGGGAGAGAGAGATAGAGATGGAGGGAGAGACATTGATGGATGGAGGGATGGTTAGAGGGTGAGAGAGTGGGATAATAACAATGAGAGAAGAAGGATTTAGAGAAATGAAGGATGGTCAACGATGCTTACACCAAGGGATAGAGATGATGGATCATGTGTGTGTGTGTGTGCGTGTGTGTGTGTGTGTATGTGAGAGAGAGAGAGAGAGAGAGAGAGAGAGAGAGAGAGAGAGAGAGATGGAGAGATCAAGGATTGAACCAATAGATTGATTTCACGAGCAAGAGAAAGGGACACATGGTTAGAGAGGGAAGGTGGAGAGAGAGAGGGTTGATGAATGGTTTTAGAGGTAGAGGCATGGTGAAGGAGAGAAATATCGATGGTTAGATAGAGAGAGGAAGAGAGGGAAGGAATTTTGGAGGAGAGAGAAGGGGGTGGGGATAGGAGGTAGGGGGAGAAAGTGAGGGAGGGATTGAGTAAGATGATGGAATAAATGGAGGTAGAAGGAGAGGGAGGGAGGGAGGAGGGAAGAGAGAAAGGATTTTGACGATAGGGAGGGATAACATAGGAGGGTTTTAGAGGGAGGGAATGGGGAGAGAGAGAGGGTTGATGGATGGTTTTAGTGGCAGAGGCATGGTGAAGGAGAGAAATATCGATGGTTAAATAGAGAGGGATGGAGAGAGGGTGTGTGTATGTGTTTGAGAGAGACAAAGGGGAAGCTTGGTTATAGAGGGAGAGGAGGTGTGGTGTTCCAAGACCAAGAGGTGTGTAAGTTTGTTGGAGTGGGGAGTGGATAGATAAGGAAGGAGGGGGGATTTAGGCAGAGAGGGGGAGAGAGGAAGAGAGAGAAGTAATTAGGGGGGAGAGAGAATGGGGTGGAGAGGAGGTAGGGGGATAAAGTGAGGTATAGAGTGAGTGAGAGGATGGAACACATGGAAGCAGAAGGATAGGGAGGGATGGGAGAAGGGAGAAGGGGGAGAGAGGGAAGGAGGAGAGAGAGAGGGGGTTGAGGGATGGTGAAGGAGAGAAATAGAGATGGTTAGATAAAGATGGATGGAGAGAGGGCATGTGGATGTGTGTTAGATAGACAAAGTGGGGAATGTTGGTTATAGAGGGAGAAAATGTATGGTGTTCCAAGACCAATGTATATGTAAAATTGTTTTTCAAATTAATGTAGTAAAACACATATGAAATTTAACACATATGTGTTATATCACATATATGATATAAAACACATGTGTGATATACCACATATGCATTATATCGCATATTTGCGATATAAAACACATATATGTTATAACGCATATGCGACATCAAACGCATGTGCATTTTGTAAAATTCAAAATTTCGGTGGGAACAAGGCTTAGCATGATGTTCGGAAATATCTTCGAACAACCGAACTTATTGGCTAGTACTAATAAACCATGGATATTGCCTATATTTTAGAACTCTATGAATATGCTCAGTTTTGATGGTGTTTTTTCTATAACAAACACAATATTTTTTATGAAAATATAGAATATTGTAGAATACGATCTAACGATTATGAATATATATTTTTTTCCTAAAAGTGTATGTTTTATTTATTTATTATTATTTTTCTAAATGACACGTCAATTTTCAAGAATACTATACATCCATTGTTTTTTATATAACTTTTGATTGGCTTCACCATTTTGCAAGAAAACTATATGGTGCACTATAGGAGAGCGATATATTCAATCTTATATATAGAAATCAATACTTTCATTAATTTTTCCCCTAAAGTGTTGCACCTACACATGACTTTTTTGTTTCAAGGTTTTCAGACTTCAATAATAATAATAATAAAATAATTCATGATTTTTTTTGAAAAAATAGTGTTGCACTAGTACCATATGTACTTTATATCTCTGCAAGAGTTTATCCAAAAATGACATCATTTACCTCATATAGTGTTTCACCCACACAAACATATATGCTATAATGTGCCGAAAATTTGAAAACCCAATTTAATGGAAACTAGTTTTATAATTATTTACACAAATTTTATATAGATAAACATTATATATTATGAAAGCTTATTCAATGACTCAAATTTTGTCTTTTTACTTCATCTTCAAATCCGTTAGGGAAATACCTCTAATTGTCACCTGAAGTCATAGGTTCCATGTTTTTTCAGTGTTATGTGGCATCTAAAGTGCCTTTAAAGGAGCCCATGATTGTGCATCAACCTTTAGTTTTTTATTAAATACAACTACTTTATTAAGATATAAAATATACTTAAATAATAATTTATTTTTCATTTTTTTTTATAAATATAAAATACAGGTATTAAGAACCTATGTTGCTTATTTCACTTATTACTCTCTAACTATCTTAATGTGCACTTCAACCTATCTATTATAATGTTCTCTTGGCATGTTCCCATTTTTTAGTGTGTGCTTGGCACGTTTTGCAACATTGTTAGGTCCCCACTTCTATATAATTAACAATCACTACGTTGCTTTTGTTAAAGTATTGTAACTTTGGAAGATATTTCAGTTGTATTGACTGTATTCCTCCTTCAGGAGATGTACCTGATGTAATTGGTCATGTAAGAGTCATTGAAAGAATCAATGTAAACCTTTGGATGTAAGTTGGGTCAATAGTACCCATGTGTCATTATAATAAATATTATTTTGGTGTCTTACTAGAAAAGTAAACCCTATCAGTTAGACAAGTCAGACCGGCTAGGTTTTAGGTCAAGTCAAGAGTCAAATATAAATGAGGAGCCCCCTTCATCTGTATACACTTCACTCAAGCAATTTTTTAGGAGAGAGAAAGACAAGTGCACTAGAAAGAAACAAGAGAAGTTGTCTTGGGGTTTTCTCCCTTATGGTTTCCCCAAGGAAAATATTTGTGTTACTGTGCTTGTTGTTCTTTCAGTGATTCTACTATTGTAAATTGTTTTAGAATATCATCTAAGCAATTAAGAAAATTAACATGGTATGAGAGCCACCGCGAAAGGAGACACTACAAAGATAGGGTTTGTTATTCCAAACAAATCCCTCAACAGATCAACCAGAAAAGAGGGCTCACTCAACTCGCCCCAAGAGGGCGCATATTTCTGTGAAAACTTAACGGAATTGCAAGAAGTTTCAATTTGGACCACACACTGCTGCCAGGAAGAACTAGGGCTTCTGTTTTCCCGACAATCCATCATCAATATAAGAAATAACAAGATACAATCTAGCTCGCCTTGGGAAGGTGCATCTTTCCCATCACCCATACCTACTAGTGATCTCAACTAAAAAATTAGGGTTTCTCCATCAAACCCTAGGTCATCCTAAAGAAGGTGAGGAAGAATTAGTATTCATCAATTAAGTATTACTTCTTATAATTCCTTTTGAAGTTCTCATTCTGTTAAAATATGAAAAAATGTACCATGCTAGATGAGAATCTTGAGGGTGTTGAAAACTTTAGAGCATGGAAGTATCATATCATACTCATCCTAGAAGAAAATGATCTAGAAGGATTTATAAAGGAGGAATTTGCAAAACTAGAAGAAGATGAAGCTAAGGCCAAATACAAGAAGGATATGATCAACGCTAAGAGGATCATCGCTGACTCCATTAAAGATAACTTGATTCCTCAAGTAACTTCAAGGAGGACACCAAAGGAAATGTTTGATGCTCTATCTAACTTATTTGAAGGAAGAAATATCAATAAAAATGTGACCTTGAGGAATCACCTCAAAAGTGTAAAGGCTCAAAAGTTAGAAACCATGCAATCATACTTCACAAGACTATCTCAAATCAAGGAGCAATTGGGATCTATTGGTGATATGGTTAAAGAAGTAGAAATTGTAATGACCACCTTGAATGGCCTTCCAAGAGATTGGGAATTTTTTATTCAAGGAATCTTCCATTAGAGAAAATTTGAGGTCTAAAATGGGCCTCCTAAGGAAAATAATAAAATAATAGTTAAAATAATAAAATAATAGTTATTAATTTTGGAGGAAGAATGAAAAAAACTACTTTTTGTGTTTGTATTTTCGACATATCTCCTTGTTTTTATTCTCAAATTTTGAGCAAGAGAGCTCATTGGATGCGGAATTTAATTACGCATCCAACAAGTACCAACACTGCATACTTTTGACGTACCCCGCTACCCCAAAAAAAAGAAATACCTAAAAAAAATGTGATGATGACATCATCATCATGTTTTTTCAGGTATTTCTTGTTTTTGGGGTAGCGGGGTCTGTCAAAAGTATGCAGTGTGGGTACTCATTGGATGTGGAATTAAATTCTACATCCAACTAGCTCTCCCGCTCAGAATTTGAGTAAAAACACAAGGAGATATGTCGAAAATACAAACAAAAAAATTAGTTTTCTTTTATGACAAATATGTCAATTCAACCATTATGGTTGACTCATTTTATTGAAATTCTATTGGTTTTTAAATTCCAACTCACAAAATTTATTGTTAGTGCGTTTTCTTATAAGGCCCATTTTAGACCCTAAATTTCCTCTAATGTCAAGAAGAAGGTTGACTAAGTTTTGATAGTTATGGGAAGAATGTGTTCAAGAAGAAGAAAGAATAGCAACCATAGAAGAAAAACTAAATGAAAATGAGGATCAATCTTTTGCAGTCCACACCAAAGGCAAGAACAAGAGGAAGAGACCATCCTCCTAGAAAAGCTCAAGGGTTTAAGAAGTCCAAGAAAGACTTCTCAAATTATGAATGATTCAGTTGTCACAAGATGGGACACATTGCTATAAATTGCCCCATGAATGCAGAATAAGTCAAGAAGAAGAACAAAATATTCTAGGCCTGTGTTGCTCAAGACAATGATGAAGAAGATGAGGAAATAACTAAGGAAAATGAAGATTCCTATTAAGAATATGTCTTGATCTCTGCACTAATGACAATTGAAATGAGGACAAACGACATTGGATCCTTTTGGTATGTCATTAAGTAAATGTGACCATCCATTTAGTATGTCATTGAGTAAATGTGATCATCCATCACAACTCCATACTTATTTATATTGAAAATTATAATGTACATAAATTATATATAGTTAGTTGAACATTATGAATTTATCTTATAAATTTCAATTATTACAAATATAAAGTGTTTATCATCTTTGTTGGTAAGTCCTTGAAAGGTCAAAATATATATTTGAACACATAAGTTATTCTAAAAGTCTTTGTTGTAGATTTAAGGTTTATAGTTGTCTCTTTAGAGTTTATGGTTTCCCAAATTCAAACTAAACTATATCTAATCAAATTTTTATTTTCAATTTAAGAGTTGGTCTACATATTGTGTTATCTTTTTTAAAATATCCACAATAGCTTGATTGAGCTATTAGCTCAATTGAAGTAAAACCCTTGATGAGGTGCTAGCTTTGGCCATCTTTAACAAATAGAAACCCCCAACTCACAACCTCTCAATTGAAATAGAAATAGTAGAATTTGAATGTTGTTCATTACACTGTTAGAAACATGGTAAGTGAACAAAGTTAAAAAAATGTTGTGAAGTTAATACCATTAATACTATTTCAATTCAATTAACCTTTAACACAAATTTTATTAATTTTAAAAAATTAAATTTTTGTTTTTTGTTTTTGGTTTTACAAGATAGGAATACTATAAAAATAAATCTTTAATTTGGTTAGAAGGATCCATTTTTTTAAGGTGTAACTTTTTTTTAATTTTAAATTTTGTACATGGCTAAAGAGAAATTTAACTATACATTATCTACCCGATTTTTTATCACTCCACTTGAATTTTTTAATAATTTTTAAATCCGTTTAAATTTTTTATGTTATGAACCCACATTAAATTTCTTAATTATTATTTTTTATATATGGTAATATTACTATGCAATAATTATTTGCAAATTTCTATGTTTATGGTGCAAATCTATATAATGAACATAAATCCATCTTAAACTCAACCTACCAAAAGCAGAAATGAATTCAATTACTTAAAGTGCAATTTTTTTCTTAATCTTAAATTTTTACATATTCATAAAAAATTACACCACAATATTTTCTATTTTTTTAGTTTATGAATTAACATTTATTAATTTATTTAATAATGTAAAATAAAGTGGTTACTTGACCTGACAATATGTTATCCCCCCATACTAAACTCTACTCACCAACGTGATAAAAAAGGGCTTAACTTTACTTAAAAGGTCTGAATCTTTAGATTTTAAATAATGGGAATAAAATACATCTCAAGCCCTGTTGTGCTTTTGGACAAGCAGAATTCAGTGTCATACATTTATTCATGTTGGTATAGACTGATCGGTACCATTGGATCTTGAAGCCATTTTGCTATTAATACAGTAGCCAGTCTCGATAATATAAAAGTTAGACCATGGAGGAGCGGGTACCAATAAAACTAGAGCAACCTCAGCAACCCAAATCTATGATATCTATGCAACAATATTCATCACTAGCGAGACGGAAAAGGAAATAGAGCATCTGCCCGGAGACTATGATTATCTCACTGTTAGAATTGCCTTCCTTGGAAGGTCTGTCCGAATTGCCAGTTAGAAGGAGCAACATTATACGAAATAGTTGTCCTGCCGTCGCTGGTGGTGACCTTAAAAGAAAGGCTCTGGCCGTTGAGGTACGAGTTGCTCTGCCAATTCTGTCCCCAGTTGCGTGACATTGCCTGCCAGCCAGTTCTTGATCCTTTTATCCAAACGCCATGGACGTCCCCTGCTCCTCCCACGTTGCTGGTGAGCACCAGATTGAAATATGAATGGCCGTTGATTGTAAACCGGATTCCTCCCCTTTTCAAGCAGGGAACCCTGCGCTGCAATCGTAACCTCATAGAAATCAATTGCAAATTCTCGAATTTATTTAGCTTATAGAAATGATGGATCAACTAATTACCTTCTGTAGAGGATTGGCACAATCCCACTACTGTACTTGGCGATCTTCTGATAAGCGGGCTCAGCCATGTCGAAGTGCTGCAGCGGTGGGTTGCACCATCCACCGTTGTTGTTGGGGAGACCGGAATTTGGCGGGCAAAAATTGGTGGCTGTGACCCTGACAGTCCCTGGCAAACACCACTGGGGATCGTCATTGCATTGCATTTCATAGCAGCTTCCACAGCTAAGGCCATCGTTGAAAAGCGCAGTGCTCAGAGCAGCAGTGTTGGTTCCATAGCCTTGGCTGTAAAGATTACCATATCCACAAGCCCCTCCTGGAAACAAACATATATAAGAAATTCAGAATCCAACTACTTACTAATCAGAACATATTTCAGAAATCAGAATGAACAAACTGACAAACAACCAATCCCAGCATTAATCCTGGTGCATAACAGTTTCAGAACAAAGAACCATATTTGGAATGTGGATTAACATACCCATGGTTCCGGAAGCATCATTGCCACCATAGAACGTAGCATGGGCCGAATGCCAGCCACCATATCCATAAACTCGAGCGGGCATCCCAGCTAACAATCCCAACAATTGGATCAATGCAATGCTGTGTATTAGCGCCATTAAGCTGCAAACAAACAAGTTCTTCAATACGCGTAGAAAATAATTGAAAGCTAAATAGCTACCATATTCACAATATAGAATAAAAAAGCTAAGACATTATACCCAAGTGAGGTCGAAATCTCTCTAAAACACCGAGCAAAAAACACAGATCTGAAAATCATGGGCTTTTTAATTTGCTGGGAAGATGAAGGGCGACTGAGCCAATATTTAGATCTGTTACAGATTTTTTGCATTTCCATTACATTGCAGATACACATTCAAAGCATGCCAAGATACACATTCAAAGCATGCCAACAAGAATTAATGGGTTTGTGCTTTTAACAAGTGCGATAGGGCCACCTTCACATGGAATGGTTGGCATGCAATGGGTTCACGTCCCAAATTTCCCAATACTGTACACACAATTTGCCAGAGCGTTGCAGTCCTGCAGGTACTCACTGAAATATCGCTTTTCACTACGTAATACTGCTTCTCTCAGCCTTAATTTCAATGTAGAAGAGTTTTTATTAATCAATCTGGTACAATTAAAATACGAAATAGGAGTAGTACCTATAATATAGAAGAGCTTTTATTAATCAATCTGATATTATTAATCAATCTGTTACCGTTCAAATAGGAGGAGTACTTATAGTTATTTGATTGAAAATTTCTGTAACCAGCATAGATTCATTTTTAAATGTTTCTATGAAAATTTCTGTAACCAGCATAGATTCATTTTTAAATGTTTCTATGAAGTCTAGACAGGATCAAATATTTAAAGTTGTAAACCTTTTTTGTAGCATAAATCTATTTTAAAAGGGGATCTACCCAGGGTGGATAGGGATCAAATATTTTGAAGTGTAAATTCTTTTTTAGAGTGTAAAGGTTGATACTGATCAAATCTCTTGAGATGTAAATCCCTTTTTAGAGTGTAAAGGCTGAGAGAGATAAAATCTCTCAAAGTGCAAACCCTTTTTTAGACTGTAAACTTTGAGGAAGTCTCTAATTTGTGTAGTTTTATAAATATGTTTATTTCTTCAATCTAATTTGAGCTCACATGTTATTTTTTATAATATTTTATTACTTTTTAAAAATGACACCTATCAGCTCTAGGATGAGCACTGAAAGAGTTACACATCTCCCTTTACTGGTTGTAGAATGAGCCTCTTCACCGCAAACATCTTAGTTGTATAAACTGTATATTCTAAGTATCATAATTTGAGTGTCATAATGGTATTTGAGTTAGCTGAATCAATATATATACATTGAATTTATTTATACATTTAAAAATTTGAATTTTACTTAAAAAAATCCAAAATTCTAACTAAAAACCACCTTAAAAATCCAAAACTTATAATAAATACACTCCATTGACTTCTCTCACTACCGAATATTATTTCTTATCATAACGGTATTTGAGTTAGCTATATATATATACATTGAATTTATTTATACACTTAAAAATAAATTAAATCCTCTAAATTTAAATTTTATTGGAAAAAAAAATACAAAATTCTAAAAAAAACCCACTTTAAAAATCTAAAACTTAATTCCACTGACTTCTCTCACTTTTTTTCACCAGAAAAAAGATAATCTTATATTAAATAAAGCTGTATCAAATATACAACAGATACATACTCCTTCTCACTACGTAATACTGCTTCTTTGGACCTTAAATTAATGTAAAAGAGCTATTAATAAAACTGGTAGCATTGTACCATTGTTTTAATTAGAACCACCGAGTTACTGTTTTGATTCTACAAAGTTAACGTTTACTTGGTTAAAGAACAACCACGTTTTAATTGACTGCGACAGTTTTTGGAATCTTCGTTGCTACAGTGGACCACCACCAACATTACCTTATGTTTGTATTATCGCAAGGAGTTTATTGTCACTGTCCTGAGGACGTTGAGCTGAAGGCAGGTATCATCATTGCTCTCTCGGCAAAAGGCATTTCGTAGCAGAAATGTAGTTGTCAAGTGTCATTTACGGTTGGTATCTGGATTGAAAGAAAATGAGGCCAGAATTCAAGCTACGTAGTCCAATAAATATATTCTAGACGATGAATCTGCGCCATAGATTTATTTTCTTTACCATATTAAGGGGAATATCGATTGTGTATCTTTCATTCCTCGTAAGATATAATAACAACTTGCATCCAGATGCAGCACTACTCAAATACATTTTTATTTTTTAAAACACAAATTTCATTATCTGTATATTATGATTTTTCATCTGTGAATGAGGATGAGAGAAGTGTATTTTCCATATTGATTTTATCACACTCCTTCCGAATTCGAAATAAACAATTATTAAAAAAAATATAAAAAGTAACTAGTAGTTGATGCATGGATAACTAGTTGTACAATGAAGAACTAAAAGTTCATGGAAGATAACTAAAAGCATGTGATATATATATATATATATATATATACTAGCACAACCACTTAATTTGTGGTTAGTGAATACCAATAGATTGCAAGTTAAGTACTATGAGGCCACAAGTTAAGTATCAAGAAATCATATGTTGTTCATGAGTCAACTACCAGTCCACTCCAAAATATACATTATTCATGCATTCATGCATAAGTTATCCATTTCTCAAACATTAATTATATATATGAACAACATATAATTTCTTGACCTACTTAACTTGTGGTCTCATAATACTTAATTTGCAATCTATTAGCATTCACTAACCACAAATTAAGTGGTTGTGCTAGTATAATCTCTTTATTTATTCTTCATTAAAATATTTTGATAAAAAACAAAAAATAATAAAAAAACAGTATAAAAATAAAGAAATACTAAACATTAATAACAATAATTATGAGTAACTTTAAAATCTCAAAAAAATAAAGCATATAACCTATTATCTCTCTTCAACGTTATACCTTTTCGTATAAAGTTAAAAAGAATAGAAACTTTACTCTTACAAACAAGAACATGTGTGAATTTCCTTTCTTCGATATTGAATTTGTAATAAAAAATTACGGTTTGCATGTGATTAGATTTCATGTTTTTGTTGTTTTATTCTTTGAAATGATTACTATTTTCCGTTCTTATATATTTTCACATAATTGACCATGTCTTTTCCCATGTTTAAATTTTTTATTAATAAAATTTGTTGTTTAATTAAATTTTAATTTCCCAATAAGTTACAACATAACCCAATCCATGTCTATGTGTAATCAAAGATGTTCTAGTGTGGAAACAAGCATTGAGTGGTACAGAAGTGGTGTAAACTTATGAAATTAATGTTTATGATGATGATGATGATGATGGTTAACGTCCATTGAGACCAGACTTTGGTCTATCAGACCTAAAGAAACCAATTAATTAGTTCATTTTAAAATTGTATTCCTATGCTCAAAGAACTTGGTGAGAAGCGTCCCAAGCTCACTATAATTTTGACAAGTTAAAAGACTAGGAAGGCTGGTGTTGCAACAAAGATTAGGAAACTGAGATCTAATGTGGGTGTACGCAGGGCACTCTAAGAGGGAGTGATTTTCATCTTCAATGTTCCTATTCTCACAGAGATGGCAGATCCTTTCCAACCAAGGTGTTTTAGGAACTATCCAACGACCTTTTTCACTATGGAGCTCGTGAGAGTTCGTTCTTATCTTGGCTATAATAGTTTTTTTCTTTGAAGTAGTTAAAAAAATTTCTTTGAACTAGTTAAAACAGGGAGATACTTTTGATCTTCTAGAGTAGGATTGATGACCTCTTTATAATATCTTAATTCTCTTTTAGCCTCTAAATATTTCTCACACCACAGTTTCTCTTTAAACTTAGAAGTAACAATATTTTTAATGTTATTAATATTTTGCATTGCAATATTTTCGTCGATCTCCCAATGGTTTAACCAGGCCCTGGTATCTTTATACCAACCTTGCTTAAGCCTTAGGTGGTTTTGGATGGAATTAAAAGCTAGCTTAGGAAGTCTATGTTCTCCCATGTTATTGATTTTGTGATTGTACAACAGGAGCCCAGTCATAGCTAGGCTCTCGATAGGAGAAATACCCACTTCTATAAGGAGAATAGGATATGGTGTATTGCTTTTAATTTTGAGGTTAGATGTTATAAAACGCTTCTGGATTTGTTCAATCTTTCTCCAAGATTCTCTAGATATGCTGCAACCCCAAACCTCACATCCATACAAGATAGCGGGAGCGACTAAAGTTTCAAAGAGGAACTTCTTTTTATCCCTCATCATAAGGTTTGTTGCTTTACAATTATTTTAGAGACCAAAGTAAGCTTTCCACCCTCCATTAATCCTTTTCTCAACGCTATAGTTCCAGTTGAGCTTGTGATGAATATCAATTCCTAGGTACTTGTAAGAACACACTTCCTCTAGGTTGTTATTGTCATACATAAAATTAGCGTAAGTGTCCTTCTTGGATTTGATAATCATAACTTTTGTTTTGTCAGCGTTGACAGTCATACCCATGGAAGAGCAGAAATCCTTAAGAAGTCATAGTTGCTTACCAAGATCAGATGGACACCTTTCCAGAAGAAAAATATTGTCAGCATAGAGAAGAAGGATGATAACTATTCCAGCTAAGAACGTGCCAGCACAGCCTGCTTCTTCTAAACAACCTCCTAGCTTATCGATGTAAATGCCAAATAGGGTAGGGGAGAGGGGGAAACCTTGTTGAACTCCGATGTTACACTTAATATCTCTCGACCACCCCTCATTTCTCTTAAACTTGGCGATTGCATTCTTGTATAACCTTATTGTAGCAGCTCTCAATTCAAAAGGAACCTTTAGCTCTTTTAATTGATTCCATAGGTTATTCTAGGTACCGTATTGAAATCCTTTCTGAAGTCGACAAACCAACATAAGAGATTGGATTTATCATTACGACACTCCTCCACAATTATCCTAAGCGTAACGAGGTGGTCCATTGTTGAGTGTTGCCTTCTAAAACCCGCTTGGCCTTTAGCCCTCTTACCTTCACTTTCAAGCCATCTGTTGATCTTATTTTCCAAAATAATACCATATAATTTGGCTAAGAGGGGGCTAATCATAATTGTCCGATAATTAGAGGGGTTGTTTGTATCCCCAATTTTAAAAAAAGGGATAATGAGGCTTTGAGTCCAAGGCTTAGGGAACCCTTGCTTGACTACTTAATTGAAAATCTTGTGGATGTGAGGGATGAGGACAGGACCTCCAATTTTTAAGATTTCTTCCCGGTAACCTTCAATGTCCTTAGCTTTTCCACTAGCTAGACGCTTAACTCCAAAATCTATGTCTTCTAATGAGAAAACTTCTACCGTTGTGAGCAGGGTTTCAAAGTTGTCTATGACATTCAGGGATTCATAAATATTTTTAAGATTGGAATTCCAATCGTGGAAATCAATTCTATTATTATCTTTTGTTTTTCTAGTTAGAATCTGCCTCCAGAATTTCTCAGGAGCCACCTTAGAGAGGTGAAAGAGATTTTATTATCTTTTATGAATGTATTGTATTTTTTCCTTTTAGTTAGGTCTTTGTATATTTTTATCTTGTCAATTTTAAGAGACTCATCAAGAGCTTCCTTAATTTCTCTTCTCGTACTTTTACAATCTTTATCATACCAAGGGTTGGTTTTTCTATTTCTTTTATGTTCAAGTTGTAATAAGTGAACCGAGAGATATGGATGTGGGATATCGAGAGATGCTAGAGTGGCAAGGAAAATCCATGCGAGCCATACTAATTTTATTCACTTCATTCACTCAGTGCTTCCCACATTAGACAACAAAATGCTTCTCCAACAAGCACTCTTATCATCTTTTTTAACTCTATTTTGTTACACCAAATTCTTGAAAGAGAAATGAATTGCTTTCCAATAACCAAGGTAATATTGTCAATATGGAGTAAAGGAAGAGAAAATGAATTCTATCAATAAAAAAAAAGACAGAATTGGATATAATGAATTAGGCATGGCTTCGAGTATCTTTCTAAATTTATGTACAAATAGGTACAACACAAGTTCCATATCTGTTCACTTAATACACTAGTACAAAATGAGAGATAAATGACTAGGAGACTAAAAATGTTAGTCACCAAAGTTTTTTCAAGGGATAAATGACCAAATTTGAGCAATTTTAGGTGATCCAACTAAAAACAACTAATTTAGTCGCCAGATAAAATACATGACTAGATAACAAGTGACTAAAATAAAAATGACTAATTTAGTCACATGAACACAAATATGACTAGCTAACAATGAATAAGAATATGAATTAGTCGTTTATGATATTCATTTGTAGTCCTGTTGTGAATTGACATGACTACTAGGAAGTACAAAGTGGTCCTTATGGCCCGTAAACTCCATAATCTCTCCCGTGATGGCCAATTGCTGAAACTCCTCCATATTAGATCACCTTTGATCCAGGTGGATCATCTCAAAGTTGATAGAAATTAAAGTCTTCAAAATGGAAATAGGAAGTACAAAGTGAATTGACATGACTACTAGGAAGTACAAAGTGGTCCTTATGGCCCGTAACCTCCATAATCTCTCCCGTGATGACCAATTGCTGAAAACCCTCCATATTAGATCACCTTTGATATAGGTGGATCATCTCAAAGTTGATAGAAGTTAAAGTCTTCAAAATGGAAATAAATGTTTACTAAAATGAAAATCTCGTCAGCAGCTTTCCAATGACGCTTGTTTTGTGAAAAAAGACCTCCAGATTCAGAAGATATCCAGGTTTAAAGTTTCGTAAAAAATGGTTAAAGTAGTTAAAAAAAATGGTTAAAAAGTGTGTTTTGGGGGCTATGGGAATTGAAACCAAACCTTGTAATAAGGCCACCATGACCCCATAAGTTTGGAAAAATGGGGGTGGTGTTTAAATGCATGCCACAATCATATTATGTCAAACCATAGTATATATATTATACACCACATCAAACGCGCCATATAATTTATCCAAAGTCATGCGATAACCATATTATGTCAACTTTATGCCTTATCCAAAGTCATGCCATGACCGAACTATGCCAGCTTTATGCCTTATCCAAAGTCATGCCACGAAGAGATTGTATGAAACGTGGTAATGTCAAACCTTATGACTTATCACATATCCAAACAAATGTGCCATTGAACAACAAATATGCGCATATGTGGTATCCAGAAACGTAGTCCATGCCGCAAGCATGAACCCACGACCTCCTCCACGCTTTCCAATAGTCCTTCCAATGTGCCACAATGTTAGGTCATGGCAAAGGATGGGATGATATAGTTTTATGTTAGCGCGGAGACCACACTACCAAATGGGCGTGTGGCCCCCATGGCTCGTGTCCCGAAAACCACTTATTTGGTCTATTTAAAACCATGATTTGATGCATCAAGGTATAGAGTTTGGACGACGAAAAATATATAGCATGTGACAGAGTATTAAATGCTGCCACAACAACTTTATGGGCCATTCGATCTCAACCATTTGAGATCCAATGGCTGATAAAGCTACTGCGACAACATTTAATACTCTGCCGCATGCTATATATTTTTCGTTGAGTTTGGACGGGATTTATTGAAGGGAAGTACATGCACAAATATCAAGGTGCAGAAGGCCATTAATGGGCATGGATATTGAGGTGAAATCCTTACACTGTCAGCACTGTTTTGTCTTATTTACAGAACCTTTTCTTGATTTGTGAGCAAGATGAGGTCTCGACTCTCAGATGAACAGGGTCGAGTTTATACTCAATTTTCTCAATTTTTCGAGAGGAACACAGTGGTGCAGTCTCTTTCTATGTCTGAGTGACGGAAGTCAGAAGTTTTTCCAGAATACACATTTTGTAATCATTTGAAGATTTTATCTATGGGCCTTCCCATTTGGAAGAGGCCCAAAGACGTAGCGAGGGGGTCTCATGAACTCCGTTATCAGTTCTTGTCCATTTATGGTTTGCTTACATTGTTATATGCTTATGTGTTTGATGGATGGCCTTTAATTATACATTTTAAAGGTTGTTTGTGAGTATTTTGACATTTAAAAATTCACATGCAAATAATGGTTATAAAGGTCCTGTAATTTTTAGATCAACCTACCATTATGTTGTCCATGTGTCAGGATAAGAATGTCTTATCCTACGTGTAGGTTCCTTGAATAAGTGGCCATGTGACTTTTAGATTCGACACCACCCATGTGAATCCTGATGTTCCAAGGCTCTTTTCCAGCCTTGATCTGAAAGAATACACACACACACATTAACATACTATTATATATATTAGTTTTATATTATAATATAGCTATATCAATAGATATAAAATAAAAAACACAAAAATATAAAAAAGACAAAACAAAACACAACAAATGTATTATTTTCATTTTCCTTCTCCCCCTTTCCATTTGGGACTCATGGATGGAACCCTCGTGTGTTGCAGGGGCATTGAAGCTGAAGAATCCATCGAAGGAGGGAACTCACATAGATCAATTAAAGGATAGAAATGAACCAAAAGAAAGGAGTCCAAAGAGAAACCCTAGATCAAGAGTCAATGCTGCACAAAACAAGTAGACAAAGTAGAACATCTCCTATATAGGATGAAAATAGAAGGAAAAAATTGCAATGAATATTTATTCATCAACATCATAAAGGCATATGGGAGAGCATGAATGGTAGAGAAAGCCTAGATAACCATGTAACTATGTTGCTAAATTTAACTATGTTTCTATTCCTCAGGAAAACTTAAGTATTTATTTAACCATTTAATATTAATTGAATAATTTCATATTTCTATTATGTTTTGTCCTAACTATGTGAAGAGGGTTGGTGCCATAAGAGGCATGACAAAACTTTTTGTTCCTACATATCAGTATGGTATTGTACTGGATGGTTTAATAGAATCATATCTATCTAGTTATGTTTCTATTTTTTGTTATTTTTATTATTAAAACTTCCAATTAATTGTTTTTAGAAGATATGTTTGCTAGTCAATCATAATAAATCATAATTTTAATCAAGGTCTAAAACTATAATATATATATTATTTTTGAAAGATCCAACTTCATTAAAAAAAGACAAAATACCAACCCCGCAAATGTCAGACTATATTAAGTTGGATAATAATTTAACTATAATCATACATAAACATTTCCTAGAATATTATCAATTTTTTTGTCCAAAACAAAATCTTTTTAATATAAAAATAACCTACTTTTCTACAAACATGAATAAATTTACACCATTAAAACTTTGATTCTCTTAAACCCAGCATAACCAGAAGAAACCCCTTCTCCCATTTGCTTTCATATGAGCCAATAGAGAAAACCTTAGATAACAATTCGTTGTTATTCAACTCATGGCTTCTGCAATCAGGGTCATGGCTTATTTACAGCGTGCAAGTTTGGCTTCTATCAAGCGAGGGTTTTCAATAGCTCAATTACCTCTTCAACATTGGATCATTACAACATCACATTGGCTCCAAAGAATGGATTCCATGGCTCTCGAAAATTTAAAAAACAGTGAGATTTTTCTTCCTTTCAATGAACTCATTTTGTCTCATCATTTTACACAATGGATGCATCATCTATGGTTCAAACTATTAATGGAAATCCAATAGCGTTAATCAAGGACTGAAAGAGCAAACAACAAGACATCTCGCCTGAAATAAACAAAACCAACAAAACCCCAAGTAAAAGGAAATGAAACGCGAATGAAGCTACAAGAGAAATATGTAAAGTACTTCATAAGGGAGATAGAGACATGGAAGAAACCCTAACTTAATTGGGTTTTTATATAACTCCAGTCCCGGTAAAGATGGAAATGGTTAAAACAAGTTCCCCAAACTCAACCTTGAGGTTTTTCCAGTGGGACAAATGACAACAATGGTTCAAGCATAAAACTTCAACCTATGACGAGTCTACCAATATTCTTGGCCGCTGGAATTACTTTGAAACCCTGCAGATGATTCTGGTAAAGATGTTATCTAGACATTGAAATTATTCTGTGAAAACATTTTCCTTTTGCAACTGGCTGAAATGATGATTTAGATATGCTGAATAATTTGACTGAAATGATCGAGAAGATGGAACTTTGTCCTAGAAAAAATGCTTATGAAATGTTTATTGTTGCTCTCTGTGAAAAAAATCATGTCAACATAGCTTTAGGGATATTGGATAAGATGGAAAGTGCTAATTGTTCTCTCGGAGTAACGACTTTTCATCTGCTTATTACACTTTTTTTGTCTCAAAGACCTGCCTGATAAGCTAGAACTTGTATTTCAAATGATGAAGATGAATGATTGTCCTCATAATTTAATTACAGCAAGGGCTCAAGCATAACACTTTAGCTTATGATGATATTGCCAATCTTCTTGGCTTCTCTATGTACTTTGAAACCCTGTAGATGATTCTAGCATAGATGTTATCTGCACGTTGCAATTATTCTATGAAAACATTTTCCTTTGATATCGACTGGCATGATGATTCAGATATGCTAAATAACAAACTGAAATGATCGGGACACTAGAAATTTCTCCCAAAACAAACACTTATAAAATGTTTATTGCAACTCTCTGTGAAAAAAATCATGTCAATGCAGCTTTAGGCATATTGGAGAAGATGGAAAGTGCTCATTGTTCTCTTAGAGCGACAACTTTTCTTCCTCTTATAACACTTTTATTTCTAAAAGATCAACTGGATAAGCTACAACTTGTATTTGAAATGATGAAGATGAAAGGTTGTCCTCCTAATTTAATGACCTATAATCTCGCTTTAAGTAAGCTTTGTTAGAAAAAATGATTAGGAGAGGTGGTTGAAACTTGAAGTGCTTCAGAGCATGGTTGATAATGGCTACAAAACTGAAGCAATTACATACGATTTAATGATTTATGCTTCTTGCAAGACAAAGAGAGTAGAAGTAGTGCTTGACCTCTTTGACATAATGAAAGACGAAGGGGTAAAACCTATGTGTGGTACTTGTTCTTATCTTCTCAATGGAATCTTCAAAGCTAGAGGTTTTGATGAAGCACATTCATTCTTGATCCATCTAAGTGGAAAAAATCCCAATTTGGATTAAGGTAACTATGAGTATTTGATCATGACATGTCATAGATAAGTCCTACAGAAAGAAGTATGCAATATTTTGACGGAAAGGAAAGCCAAGGATTTGGGGCTTCTAGATGACAATTTGCTCAACAATATTTTACATGAAAATGATGTGAATTAGGCAACATATGATGTTGATTTTCCATTTGAGATGCATATCCATCATTGTTATACTAACATATTCAACTAAGTTTATTATAGGACTGTTAGGTCATAGCAAGTGTACACCAAAGGAATTTCTCACTTTGGTTGCATACTTAATTGATTTTGTCCTGATGGTAGCTTTCATAGGAACCTGAAGGGAAATAGTTCCTTGATTTCACTTGTAGTGCATGAAAATCCATAGTTGGGTTTTTCTTCATTATGTACATCATGTAGAAGTAGAGGTTTGAAGGTTGAAGAATAAAATATAACTTGTTCTTTCTTTTCAATTGCTTCATCTGACATGTTACTTATGTGGATATGATTCAGTAAAACTGCATCAAGATCTACCCATTACTCATATTTTATATAATTAATCAAATAACATGTGAGATGTAGAATTAAGCGTGGTTGTGCTTAAAAAAGAGATGATTCTTTCTAGTATTCATGGAAAAATGATCCAAAGTGTCTTCTATTTAAATAGATGGGTCTGGGTCTATAACCATCTTCCTACAAGTGATTTATTATCTCTTAAACATCTTGTGCAAGTATTTGTTCATATATTTTTATGTTTTGTGCAATAAAAACCCAATCCTTAGGCACATTTTTTTAGTCAAAATGACATTATGAGGCATGGATCACATAGTTTGCTAGCAAACAAGCCACATTCATGTAATGATATTATTGGGTGGATTATTTAGTATTTAGGCCCCATGGCATGAACACATACACACACTAACAGGCCCCAATGTAAAAAATGGACTCTACTTTCAAATGGAAAACACCTCGATCTCTAGTTTAGCCTACCTTATTCTTTCTAATTATCCTTATGTACCCCTGCTGCTTCTTATTAGCAATTGCAATTTTTTATTCAGTTATATTGACTTACCTTTTTTTGTCATTCATTAGTCAATGTCATTAACTAATCTTATCTGGTGTAATTGTATTGTGGTATTTTCCACATTTTGCAACATGGTCCTCTGACTTGTATATTGTGTAGAGTTTTCGCTTCTATAAGTAGTAAGGGTGTGTAGTGGGTTTTAACTTTTATACCCTTGCAAGAGGGAAGTTGTAGGTCTTCTAATTCTTACATTTTTATCCTCACCTATCCAACATGGGTAGTGAGCTCCAACATTTTGTATTATACTGAACTTATTGGACTTGCACCTGGCAAGGAAAAAGTAAGAGTCTACTCGCTACTTAGTATACTGATCTTAATCGACATAAAAGTTGGAAGGAAAAAACACCTTGTTTGTTAGTTTAGCTTACATTACGCTTTCTAATTAGCCTTAGGTACTCTTGCAGCTGCTTATCATCAATTGTACTTTTTTTAGTTAGTGCTAAATAACCTACCTTTTTGGTCATTTGTTGGCAATTAATGTCATTATCTGATTATATCTATTGTACCTGTTGTAGGTATTTTCCATGTTCTGCAACATGGTCCTATGACTTGTATATTTTCTAGATCTTTGACTTTTGTAAAGGTGTGTTGTGGGTTTTATACCCTTGTAAGAGGGAATTCATAGGTCTTGTAATTCTTTCACTTTTATCCTCACCTCTCCAATATGGATAGTAGGACTACTCTTGTTTAAACTTGAACTATGGTCCTGGTCATCTCTATAGTTTTGCATCGTACTGAGGTCCTTGGACTTGTAGTCTTGTACTTGGAAAGGCAACAGTATGCTCGCTACTTTGCAAAACTCTACAAAACATGGAAAAACTTGACAAAGTAAAAATCATGTAAAAGATTCAAAAATTGTCAAATGTTTATTGAGATTAGTCAAGCATGGTGGATTTTGACCAAATGTACATCCAAATTGTATTATTTAGTCAAGTTTTTACTTACTCTAGATAAGTTGACTGAGTCTTGGCAGAGTTGAGACAAGTGACACATTTTGATGGCGAGACAAGTTTATTGGGAAAGTTTTAGGAGTATTCTCAATGTTCTGTAGCCACGGTTTCAACTAATACCACAACATTGTCTTTCCTGCACCTTGCAACCTTTCAATATTGTAACTTTGGGGTCGAGGGATTATGCTTTTCCACAACATTATGCCTTGTAATTTTTCTATGACATTTGAACCTTGGAGTTGTGGGTCCTATAAACCTTGCAACATGTTTGTGATCTTGAGGTGGGGGAGCAGGTATTTTAACCCTGCAACTTTCACTTTCATATCCTTTCACTTTTGTGGGCCTCTGTGACCTCATGAAATAAGATTGTCGATATTACTCTGATAACTGAAAGCAACATTCTAATCACAATTAAGCTTGCATACTGAAGATGCAGAATTGTTGGAATGTACTAAGTAACACAGTCATGGTGCCAATGTGAACATTCAATATACATTTCTGAAGTTTATGGTCAATATGAAACTACAACCATGCTTAAGGCTCTGTGCAATCTGGATAGTGATTATGAAGAAGATCTCAGTAAGCTCTCAAGTAAATAAAAGAAATAGGAAGGAAGGGTTATTTAATTAGCTTCAAGGATATTTTGACATGAGATCATTCTGTTCAAAACCTGTCTAGAATATGGTACATGTAAAATTATGGCGTTGGGAAAATTAGTATCATGTTTTTGTTTGTATCCTGTAATAGTTGTGCTTACCTGTTATGTACTATGCCCATTGATTGTTCTTGAGGGATTACTAATTATTGTTTCTCCTGCATTATGACACATGGGGTAACAGAAGAATATAATCCTTGAGAAAACTAATGCTTCTTTTGAGAAAATGGATTAGTTCCATGTGATTTGAGTTTGTACATTCAGTAATATAATTACTTGTTTAAAATTATAATGAATTCACAGGTATATGAGGGATTCAAAAGGATCATATACTTGACATATTAGACCTTTTGGTGCAAGCTCATTAATAAAGTATAAAATATGACAGTTGTTCAAGGTCTAGCCATTGACCATGATTTCAGTCATATACATGTTTGTCATCAAAGTAAAATTTACAGTCATACCATAGTGAGAATAACCTAAATAGTGACCTCGGCATAAATGAGCAGTCATCAATGACCTCATTAACCTAAATAATGACCCATCCTATTGGACACAACCATTGAATATTAGGGTTTGCTTATGTTATGTCAACTGTGAATTATGGTTCTCTAACACCTATCATGTGGCATTGCAATTTAATTATGGGTCCAACTCTGAATTGCATTGTGCATTTTTGTTAGTTTCATCTCATACCAATTGAGTAAATCAAATAACCTGAGATATTTCTAATATTTGTTGTGGGGCTCTAACTTTTATGTTTAGCTAAACATAGTGTTTTTGAAAAAAAATCTGTTGGTAAGTTTTATTTATCATTCCTATTAGATATTTTTGACATGTACATTCCATGGTCATATACACATCTCTTTAGATAGTTTGACGTTGTTGCTATCTTAATTACTTTGAAGTCAACCCAATTTTATTTGTGTATTGGAAGTCAAAGGTCCTTTTTAGCTATATGTTGATTATAGATTTTGCATTTGCATTATATTTATTTAACTTGAACCTATACTTTGTAATGTATCTAAGGAATTTCTTAAAAAGGATATTTTGATCTGGTTTACTTTTCCTTCTTCCAGGGTCTAGTTTGGTTGAGGGAGAAGATGAAGAAAATTCCATCATTCCTCGTGGAGCAGTGTTTGATCATGTTGTTCTATATCAATAGCATCAAGAAACAATTGATTGTTTCCAAAGCAGTAAATGGATTGATAAAATGATGCAAAATCCAAGAGATAAATAGGGTTGCAACCCTTACATACCATTGAGCAATATGGTATTCATAACAATAGCTTATGTTATAGCAAATGCAAGCAAGTCAACAAGACAAGTACATTCAAAGAAGGTATACAATGTACATGGAGAGAGCACATGATCTATCTGGGAGACTTGCAAGTTCAGCAAGACATTTCCTTTTAAAGAATCCAAATTAGGTTGTGAGTCCATCTTCTTTGCACCCAGGGTAAGAGCTACCTGATGTTTCTTATAAAATCATGAAACATGAAATGGAGAGCTCTATACCCTTACACAATCAAATAGTCCATCTCAATTAAATTATCCCATGGAGGAAGATGAGACAAAACAAGGTCATTCTGATGAAAGTCTTGAAGGTACAACATATAACTTTATTGTGCATGTCAAACCAAAGCGCACAACTAAATATGGAGCATCTATGGAGTCAAAAAAAGTTGGAAAAAGGAAGAGAAAATGTTCAGAACCAAGAATTTCACAAGTTTGATGGAACAATTGAGCATAATGAATTGGACAGGTTCGCAATTAAGTCATGTAATAGGTCCTACCCTAACTATAATGATATTGTGAATAATATTTTCATAAGTTTTGTGCCTTTTTTATTGCTTGTGACAATAATCCAAGTGAATTCTGACTTTTGTGCTTTTTTAACAAATAGTAACATGATACACTTCATTTTGGTTTTTGGTACTTGCTGTTATATTCTGGTTTTTGATGTTATATTTATATGTGTGTGCTTTTCAAATTTGGTTCAGCTTTATATTTTGTGTTTGTAATTATATTTTCTTTGACTGGTTATAAGTTTCTATCATATGAGAATTGTGTGCAAAGATGAAGTATGTAGAGGACCAACTTCAGTAGAGGATCAAACTTACAGAGAAAGGATTAAAAGATGGGTCTAGAGAACTTCCTCGATTGGAGGTGATTAAGTATCATGAACATGTGTAATTTCAATCACCAACTTCAACATCCTGTGAATATTTACAAATGCAATATCTTCATGTGCAGTTACTCCAGCATACTCACTTCTTTCATCTAGTAGGTTATCTAAATCTCCTCTCATTTCTACCTTTTGAACACTCTCAAGGGACTCCTCTTTGACATGCTTCACAGCAGAACCTCACACCCAATGGATTTCTGTATGTCCCAAAACATCTATCACTTCATGAGAAGATCCATTCACAGTGTTATTCTCTCTTTCCCCCTCAACTGACCTATCCCTATTTCTTGAAAACTCACACATTTTATCTTCTGTGTTATCACTTGCATCCAGATTATTAAGGCAGCCTACAAAGGTGCACTGTTTCTCCCCATCTACTAATTGGTCTAGCACTCGCATTTTGGGTGCTAAATGTTATTGCTGAGAAGGCACTTTGGCATGCATTGTTGTCTGATATTACTTGCTTACATCAAGTATCAAATCTGGCATTTCCTTGATGTCTGCTAGAACAATATGCTCAGGTGAAACAACTGAATGTGTCTGATTACTCTCATCTAACAAAGATTTCAGGGTTCCTCTCATTGCCTCTCCTACAATAGCCTCATGGGCACCTTTTCCTGAGACTCCACTTAATTCCTCCATAGCAACACAATCCTCATAAGGCTCAATGAATTGTTCCTCCACATTTTCTTTCTTATTTTCATGTAATAAAAAATCTGGCTTCCCTTGAATCTGAGTGTGTTTAAAATATTTTCTCTCTTGATGAGAAGATACATCCAAGGTGGCATTGTCCAACCTCTTTTCAATCCTCGTGAATGGACACAAATCTCCTCCTTGTTTATTCCCTGCCTCCATCTAGTTATTGCTACTAATAGACATTTTTTCTTCCTTCTCATTTGATGTACAATCTTCTGTTATTTTTATATTCAACGTCATAAAACCATAATGGGAAGCCTATTGCACATTGTTCTCATCTCTTTTAAACAAGCATAACTCTCATAGTCCTTGCATTTATGGAGAAAGAATATCTTCCTATGAAACCCTGTCTAGCTTCTTCTCCTGGCTACCACCATCACCTTCGTCCCATACAGAATCTGACATTTGAGTGTCTACTTGACTAAAAGCAATGCTTGCTTCAAGCTGAGATTGAAAAAAAGAATCAAGATCTCTCCTTTCAGGGGGCATTATCACCGTGCTTTGATGCTTGCCTCTTTTCTTTTCTCTTCTATCCCGGGACTCCAAAACGTTGTCAGTGCTTATCCTTTCCTGGGACTCTCTCAAAATGTCTGACAATTTTGAATGTAAAGACTCTCTCTTTGAGCCCTTTGACACACTCCACATATTAACCTTTGCTCTATAATCTGACCTGCTTGTCAACTCACCAATGTCTGGTCCAAACAAGTTTCCTTTAGTGGTCAGATTGGTTTCATCTTGTTTGGTCCAAACAAGTTTCCAAAATTGTTTTAAAAAATATTTCACATTTAGCTTTTATGATTTTTGATTTTCTATGTCCTATTTTTCTAGCAGCAAAACTCAGAAGTTCTATGATGTTACAAATCCTTCACAACAACACTGGGGACTTTGTTTGCCTCCACCAGTGGCAAAGGTTTCCTTGCTTGGATCAGCTTCTTCAAGTAAATTGAGCAAATCACTGGCTCCTGTAAGTGACTTTAGGATTTTAGTATATTGTACTTCTATCCAATTATCTTTAGAATTTGTTATTGATATCTGTGCAGGCATCTTTTTCTATGCTTCCATATTAGATTATTTAATAGCTTTTGATTCACTCCTAAATAATCATTAGTATAGAATCTAATGTGTATTTTCTTTAGACAATTTATGTTTTACTTCAGTGATTGTCTTCTAGATTCTTTATACATGGCTTCATTTTCATTTCCTAATAATATATACCTGTTCATATTTCCATGTGAAACTAGAACACAGGAGGTAATGCTGAGACTTCCCTTGCTAGTGGAGCTACTGGAAGATCAGTTGTATTGCCAACTAGTGCATCTTGGTATGAAATTTGTTTCTTGTCATGGAATATTTGTTTAGTTTTCCAGCACCCCCCTAGATTGGTGCAGAGTAACATTACACATTAAGTTTAGTGAACATAAGCTTTCATATGATTTAGGAGTTTGTGGTGGAATATTACATATCTTACTAAATATTTAGACATTAATGGTTGTTGCAGGGGCTCCCATGCTGCATAGGAAAAATCATTTAGTATGAGGATCCCAGTTGTTCAGGGCTCCTCTAATCCTAAAACAAGTTCATCTCATTCACTTTCAGTGTCTCCAACATTAAATCTCCCTGCCTTGGTGGTGGAAGCTGCGGCATCAGGGTTGAGTTCTAATCATGGAAAGCTATTGGTCAATAAGGGTGGGCAGTCATCAATGTTTATATATAAAAAACATATTGATGCCAAAACTAATGCAATGAGTGGAACAAATATAAAATTAAATTCACGTGTAAACACCACTGGGGAAGCTTTCCATGGAAAGAATGCCATTTTATTTGATCGTACTATGAAATGTAGAAGTCATGAAGGTTTTAAAATTCTATTGAAGAATTCGTCCTTTGACACACACAAGGGTTCATCTGAGCTGGGCAGTGGGCACATTGAAACAGCAAGAAGTGAAAGAACAGATGCAACTTCAGTGTCATCTGGTATTGTCTGTGTTGGAGTTTCTAAAGATAGCTTTCCAATCTCTGTCCCTCAAAGAAACTCTGTTGTTCAAAGCAACAGTGAAGTGAATGTTGTTGCTCTAAATAAAATCAGTAGAACGCTTTTAGGAAACCATGTTGAGAATCTTGTGTGTAATATCCTTCCAGAAGTTTATATGAATGGCTCAGATGTTAGAGAAAACAGTATAATTTCAAACATATTGTCTTTGAATTTTGATTCAGATGATAGTGTATTAAATAGTCCTCACAATTTAGCAAATTTTCTCCTTGTTGAGACTGATAAATGCAATGGGTTGTCAAAGGAAATATCAAGTTCATGGAATTCTCAGAACAACAAGCAGTTAAGATTTTTATTTGCAAGGTTAGAAGGTTCTATAGAAAGATCAAGCCATTATTCCACTCCCAATTTGGCATCGTCTAGGCAATTGCAGAGGTAGTGGGCAAATGGAAAAGATGTTTTGGAAAGCACAAATGGACATGAACTATTGAATATTAATGGAGTATCTAATAATTCTTCTAGCCCAAAGGTGCAAGGATTTCAGATTACTTCAAAGGGAAGCACATTTTTGGTTCCTTCAGAGGCCAAGGGTGAGTTTTGTCTTCTTTTGTTGTTGGATATTAGTAATTTTCTTTTAATAATTGTGTTTTACCTCTTTCTAATATGGCATTTACATCTTTTGTTTCCTTTTATCTAGCCATTTTAAGCCTTTGTATTTTTCCAAGTTTGTTATCTATGGATATAGACTTATTTTTATGGATCTAAATACAAGAGATAACCATTTTCAGATGAGGCTATCTTTTCAGATCTAACACTGCACAGGGGATGTCCCTAAGTTGTACCAAGACATTACCAATGTCGTGTGGGATTGTCAGATATCCCTTGGCCATCTTGGGGACTTCTTAGCATCACTTTCCAAAATCAGTGCCTAAGAGATAAGAAAAATAAGGCCTTAGCGCTACACTCGCTCACCAACACATTACCCCTTACTAAGAGACTATTCAATCTCTAATTCAGCCAAGATTTAGAGTTTTTTTTTAAATTAGCTAGGTCGGACCCTCTCTTACTCTTACCGTCTACTCTGCCCTGCCTCTATCCTCCCACAGAAACATACCCTATGTTATAATTCTATGCTAATGGTAGGTTTTGAACAATTATTCATGAACTTTGAACTTTGTACTTGTAAATATAACTCTACACCAAAATACGAGACCCAGGTCTTAGTGAGGCTCTTATATTCCATTGAAGAAGCAACGCATCCCACGTGGGGAGTTAGAGTGGAAGGCGTAAACATGCCATAGGGCTTGAAGGGAATTGGAACTTAAAATTAATTCATAATCAGATAATCAGGGCAAGGCACTTTCACATTCCACTCAAGGAGGATGGAGACATGCTTTATTACCCTTACAAAGAAATGGTTTCTTGTAGGCAGTTCAAATGGGGGATATGAACCTCATCATGATTTTCTCTATCCTTTGCTTCATCATAAATGTGCATTTCATGGTCAAGTAAATTCCTTCATTTTGAAAGTCATAAATCTTGATAAGAATATGCCTTTATGCAACTGTGCATTATAAGAACACTGTAGAATACCAGTCTCTGCAACCTTTTCGATAGGTTTAGTCAATCTCAAAAGCTTACTAGAATCTAAATTTTAGTGTAGTCTTATTCTAGGTGACCATACATTCTAAGGAAAGTTCAGTTCTTATCAATGGTTATTTCTCTCTGTGAAATGTTGTACAATCATCATGGAAGTTGTTTCAGATCCTGTACATCTCAACACAGAGCTAATATATATTTTGTTATACCTAATAGTTTGCAAGTTTTTCAAGTTTAATTCATGCTTAACCAGTTGTCCTACCTTTCAAATAACTGGTATCATCACCTAGAAGCCAAATATACAACCCTTTAAAGGTTTCTCTAAAGATGCAATGTTGTAGGAGCAGGGTATTTCTCTTTATATTTTCAACATGACTCTTTAATTATTGAATCCACTATTAGGTGCCCTTATAGCCAAGGAATAACAATTCACAAAGCATAACTCCTCCATACAAAATGGTACCTTTGAAACAGTAAATGATTCAATGCTAAATACTTGCAATTATTGCAATTCCCCAAGTCAAAATACTTGCAATTCTTTGAATTCTAGGTCTAGAGATCATTTTTGCAAGACATTACGGTGCATAGGGAGTCAATTCTCTAATTTTTCAAATGATAATCGTTGAGTCTCCATTAGCAACAAGTTTCTGAATCTGCCTGGCTCTTAGAATGTTTATCACTTGATTTAAAGCTAAAATAGGCTTCACAATAAGAGAAGAAACCTTTTGCAGTTTGATCACAACCATAGACCTGCTTATTATGGAACCTTCTCAAAGAAAAGGTGAATATACTTTGCATAATTTTAAGTTTATTAATTATCAAAGCAATAGGTTGTGTTTTAATTTTGATAGCCCATGATGAGGAACATCTTAAACACCTTGAAGCTCATGGATTCTTAATATTGCAGTAGACAAGAGGGAAAGTTTTGTTTCTGACTCTTTGTTTTTGATGCAGTGATGGCATTGGGCTTCGAAATCCTTTCAGGAAGGACTCTTCTTTGGACTATGAGAATGATAATGATGAAGAATGAGAAGAGGTACTCATCACTAAATCTCTTTGGTAAGAGTATTTGTAGTATTTTATTAGCTTTAGTTACAGGGAAAATTGTACATAGCTCTCAGTAATTAGTTTATCATAAATACTAGTTACTAGTAAGTTGTAATAGTAATAATTATGTAGTTTGTAGATTGATATCTATCATAAATTTATTGAAATATCATCATTGTCAAGCAATAACAACTTCTTAAACGGTGTTAGCTCAATGGTAGAGCGCCTGCCTAATTATAGGTAGGAGGTTGGTGGTTCGATTCCTCCGTGCCCTATCATAAATTTGTGACTATAAAAAAGACTAAATTCTCATATATACGACTATTAGTAGCTAATTTTCTGTATTTTAGTCGTATTTAGCTTATTCATTAATATGTTAACATCTAGTAGTTTATTTAGTCGTATATTTGGTCATTAATGGTTGCAATCAGTGACTAAATTAGTGACAAAATGAGCGACTAAATCAATGACTAACTCAGTGACTAAATCCATGACTAAATCAACGACTAAATCATTAACTATCAATGACTAAAATAATGACTAAATTAATGACTAAATCATTGACTATCAATGACTAAAGCATTGTCTATCAATGACTAAATCAATGACTAAATCAATGACTACTAAGTCAAGCTATTAATGACTAGTGAAGTACGACTAGCTATAAGATAGTGAAAATTTGCTACTATTAGTCACCGACTAAAAAATAGTCGTTTATAGCATGATTTTAGTCATTAATTTTGCATTTTCTACTAGTGGTAATAAAAGACCATGCATTAAACTCCATATACATAACATGGAAGACCATGCATTAAATCCCATATACACAAAAATTAGTTGCACCATTGGCATCATAATAGCCTTGTTGAAATTCTAGCAAAACCTCTCACTCAAATGTCATCCTTGTCTTGTTATAGACAAACATTTCATATTCACGAATATATCAATAGCCATCCATGTATGTTTCCTAGATGTGCAATCCAAACCCTAAGTTACTTCCACAAAATTTCTGATCAATATTGGTTTGAATATATAAATATTTAAGCCAATTTCTCTATCATACCAATACAGAAGAGGATGAAAGAGTAAAAGGAAACAAGCTTTTGAGAACAATAATATGGAGTAGTTCAAGATAAATCTAGTGGAGAAAGCATACTTATAGGAACTTATATAAGTCATATGTTGAAGCGATGGTTAATGGAAAGTGCCCTTTAGCCACTACATTGATGGTCTATAAGGCTGTAAATATCTAAAGTGATTTTTTACTTAAATAGGGCTTAGGGTGAGTGCAAGCTAATGTGGGTCATGTTTGGCATGTTAGATCCAATAGAAAACTGAAAAATCAGGATCCATCAACATAAATGAATTTTTTGAGATACTTACACAAAATATCTTGCTTTGAGTAAAAAATATGAAATGTAGGAAATTGAATCACGTTTCCGAATATATAAATTTTATGTATTGAAATTTTTCAAAACTACGTCAAGTTTCATTTTTTCTAACAATCACTTTTTTTTAGGAAAATGATAAGGTATATGTTTTTGTGGGTGCATCCTTTGAGGGCCTAAATGATGGTTTTGGGATACAAAAATTTGCAGGAATGTAGAGAACATATAACACTAGTGCAGCGCTATTTTTTGAAAATATAATTAGTAATTTTTAATTTTTTTTATAATTATCAGTGTTCATTCCTCGAAAATGGTACGTCTTGTGTGGGTGCAGTAGTCTTTGAAGGTATTAATGAAATAATCATGAAATGGGTTTTTAATAGAATGTAGAGATCAGTGTTTTCTAGTGCACCATGTAATTTTTTTAAAAATGATTAAGAAAGAAAAATGTTATGGAAAAAACACTAACAACATGTTTTTTGAGTTAAGGAGTTAGGACACAATAGAAATAGAAAAAAATAGGAAATATAATATTTTTAAATAAAAATTACATATTTAAAATCTATAGAAAAATGCTATTTATGTTTAAGATTTCGTCAAAAATGATTTTGTGCAGCATACTATAACGAGTGCGTAAACAATGAATTCTTTAGAAATTGGAAGAAATGCTTAATTATCTATGGTTTATCATATACCATAGCACATGATTGGTATTACCGAAGAAAACTCCAAACCATACACATAGTACTATTGGTGACATGCGAGCAAGTGAATTGGCATGGTTTATGTGCTACAAAAGGAGAGAGTGTTTTATTTAAATTCAAATTAAATTTCCCATCCTTAAATAATTGTAAAACGCACACATGTTAGGAAACTACAAAACACATGCACGTTATAGAACTACAAAACATGTACGCATTATATAACTGCAAAACACGCACGCATTATGTGGAGAAAAAACACTAGCACTATATGCAAGGAATCGAATGTATGGTCAATAGTTGAGAGGGTGGGGAAGGGTCAAGGGCCTAGGAGGATGTTGGAATTTCAAGTGGGGAGGGCTAATAGTTGAGAGGGGGTCGGGAAGGGTCAGGGGCCTAGGAGGATGTTGGAAGTTCAAGTGGGGATGGTTAATAGTTGATAGGGGGTGGGGAAGGATCAAGGGCCTAAGAGGATGTTGGAAGTTCCATTGGGAATGGTTAATAGCTGATAGGGGGTGGAGAAGGGTCAAGGTTCTAGGAGTATGTTGTAAGCTCGAGTGAGTATGGTTAATAGTTGATAGGGTATGGGGAAAGGTCAAGGACCTAGGAGGATGTTGTAAGTTCAAGTGAAGAAATATGGAGGGGATGGGAAAATTTTGGGTTACAAGTGTGAAGGGGAGTGAGGATCGAGAGCGCTATTAAGAGGAGAAGAGGTTTTGAAGATGTATAGGGTTAGAATCAATACACGAGGCTTGAGTGCCGAAGGGGGACGAGGTGGAGGGAAGTAGGTGATAGTTTGATGAGAGAGAGGATTAGTGAATGGAAATATGGATATGGAGGATTAGAGGAGGAATAGGGTGTGTTGGAGGAGAGAGGCGGAAGGAGGGGGAAATTGAAGAGAAGGGAATGAGACATGATAAAACAAAGAATAGGGGTTGTAATGAGGTAATGGTTTGAGGAGAAGGGATAAATTGAAAACATAGATGAAGGGGGTATAAGAGAGAGAGAGAGAGAAAATGATGT
>LPNX010432917.1:204698-273694 GCA_001517045.1 Pseudotsuga menziesii | reverse complement strand
ATATATATATATATATATATATATAAACAATGAACATATATTTTAAAGTATTATTGGTTGCCATGGATGTTAACACTACACCACCATCATAATCATCATTACCATGATCATGATAATAATCATCACGTGTGTAAATACATTTTATTAAATGTGTATATATATTTTATTGAACGTATATTTTAAGTATTGTTAGTATTGTTGTAAAATTAATATTTATGTGCATGTAAAACAAAAGGAAAGGTAGGTCTCCCCACTAGCCATCTTCTACACTCTTGGTATAGTATCAGTGCCTATAGTGGCTTTTGGAATTTAATCATCCACGGCTATAGTATAATTTATTTTTCAAGAAGAAACTTATACAATCCGTTTATATTATCAAAGGGTCTGTTTACATTCAGAAAATTCCACTTTGAAAGCGGGTAAAACTATACCCTTTCAAAAAACTTCACTAGCAAAAACCAAAAAACAATAACCTTCACAAAAAAGATATGTTCTATCCCTCTCAATATCATTGATCATCAGTATTGTTTTGATAGTTAAACATAACTAAAAAGAAAAATTTAAAGTATGTTCATGACACTTAGAATTTTCCAAAAATTGTTGAACAGTCAAATATCTAGCTTCAAGCTCCAAAGCCTCTTTGGACAATCTATCTCCCACCCGATTGTGTTCACTATATGTGTGTTTGCATGTAAAGGTGTAGAATCCAGTGACCAAACCTTTGATTTTTCTACAGCAATGGTCAAGAGCAAGAACCTACAGAATCGCCACACCATTGATCTAGTCAATGATTGTGTTTGAGTCTCCATAAACACTCATCTACAGAAGGCCCATCTTATTAGCACCAAATAACAGCCCCCAAAGATCTAATAGTTCAACCTGGGTTTTTGTGCTTTGACCACATCCTAAATGGATGAAAAAGTAATGTTCACTGCCAATGTATAGAACTGCTCTAGCACCACCCTTCAATTTAGTTGTTGCTCCATCAAAAAATCTCGTGGCTTCTTTGATCACAGGTCCAACCCCAATAATTCTATCCCTTATTTTATTATCTTGAGTCGGATAATCAGCTAAAAGTTCCATGCATTTGAGTACAGTTCTCTGGACTGAAGGTTCAATTTCAGAGAAAATACATGCATTTCTACAAAGCCAAATATCCCAATTGAAAAACAAGGGGAGATAACAAGGTATAATACCAAGTGTGATCCACTTAATAAATTTTTCCTAAAGGATTTTTTCCTCCCAAACAAAATTAATTTCCAAATATTCAGCTACTACATCATGCACAACTTTACTAAATTCACAGTCCACAAATAAGTGATTTACCATTTTACTTTCAACTCTGCATAAATGGAAATAATTAGGACCAATCCAACCCCATTTACAAAGATTATCCCAAGTGCTAATATTATTCATCAATTGAAGCCAGCTGAAGCACTTTATCTTAATAGGTATCCTCCATTTCCAAAGTTTTTTCCAGAACCTTTCCTTCTGTAAATTCATGGTTGCCCCCATAATGTATTTATAGGAGAGCTTTGTTGTTACCTGACTGTTTGTTTCAATAAAAGACCAAGCCCAACAAGACTCCTTAGTAGTAAGTTTAATACCCAAATATCTCAAAGAATAGATGTATAGTTCCCGTTCTTCTTTCCATGAACCTCCCAACTCAAGTTCTTCTGTGGACAACCATTATAAACCAGAACCACTCCCAAACTTTTTAGAACAAATCTGATCATGGGTGATAAAACCATAATCATGTAAATAACTGACAAGAGAAATAGACCAAGCATATGAACTTTCCATTCTAGCAATCGGGTCCACCCCAATTTGGACCTTATCTCCGTAGCCCACTTTCCAACAGACTTTTTTGCTTCTCCAGCTAAGAACACGTAAAAAACCATTCCATATGATAGAGGTGTTTTGTGCTGAATATTCACCATTTTTGAGCTAATCATACATAGATAGAATTTTAATGTATTTCGACTTTATAACATAGCTCCAAATACCTTCACATGTTAAGATGCTCCATAAAATTTTCAATCTCAGTGCATCATTAAAACAATCTAGATTCTTAATGTTCCATCCACCACTGCCAAAAGGCAGTATTAGTATTAGATGTAAAAGTTGCTTACGAGTCAAAGCTTTTGACTTTATATTAATGTGTTCTATTTGTAAATTTTATTTAATGTTATATTTTAAGTATTTTTATAAAATTTAATATATTGTGTTTGTGTAAAACAAAACGAAAAACTATGTTTCCCCACTAGCTATTGTCGAGACTCTTGGCATAGTATCACTCATAACGGCGGCTTTTGGAATTTAATCATCCACAACTTTAGTAGTATATGTAAAACATTGGTTATGAGTTAGAGATTTTTACTTGATATTAATGCGTTCTATGAATTTTTTTTTTATTTTAATAGAAATAAAGATGATTTCTACAACTTAGATGAGGGAGAAGTGTAATAATGTATTCAATGTGGAAACGACATATGACACAATGTTTATAAACTTAAAATGAAAAAAACTATTAACTATGCGGTGAATCCATGAAGATGGGTAACACACTTTGGACGAAAATGACGGTGAAAATTTGATATTTTACTCATTTATTAAATTGAAGCCCTCAAAACTCATCCATGCCCTGTGAATTTCAACATGCAATTAAAAAACAAGTTGTAGAAAATTATCCTGTATTTCCAATGATATTTGAAATAATAATAATATCATTTATTGTATTAAAATTGCATTTATTGAAATCTTTGTCCTTGTAAATTTCACGGAGAGCTAACAAGTGTCTCGTGTGCATATCAAATAATTTAATCATATATATATATATATATACGAATGATATACTCATAATGCACTGGGGCATACATATTTTTTTTGGAAAAATATATTTGTTATTAAATTTTGAAACTAACTAGTGAATATTTTAATCACATTTTGTACACATTTGTGTGCATGTATTATTTTTTTTTACATAAATTGAAAGACAAAAAATACCATTTTGAAGAGGACGCATCGTTGTGGGGTGTATATATTTAAAAAGAAAATTGGGTATGTACTTTTTATGTTGTCAATCTTTCTTTGAGCTCCTTTGATATTGTGGACAAGTTTTTTAAGTGTAAGTTTTAAAAGAAAATTAAAAAAATATCATTTGAACTTTAAAATGCATAAATTTTATGCCAATGGATAAACAATTTGTTGATGATTCTATCGACATAAATTCCATCACCTAAGGTGCAGTTTATTATAGGTTTATGCCTTTTAAATAGACCAATAAAATTAAATCTACTGAAAAAATGCTAGAGGTTTGTTTTTAAATCCCTCGATTGAGCTAGTAACTCTATTGAAGTCTTAAAATAATCAATCAAGGGTTTGAACATATTTTTGAATACCTCGATTAAGGATTTACCTATGGTTAAGAAAATAGCTTGACCATGCTATTAAATAGCTTGATCATGCTATTAAATAGCCTAATCTAGCTATTAGCTTGATCAAACTATTTAGCTTGATTAAACTATTTTCTACATTAGTTTTAAATGTAAATAATAATAAAATGCATATAATGAAAATATAATATTCCAATAAGCTCTCACTAGCTTGATTTAGCAAAGATCCAATTATTTCCACCATTATTTCCAACATTACTTTGATCATATTACGAAAATATAATATTTTACAAAAATATAGCAAGCTATAATTATAAATATGGAATTAGAATATAATTTTTTTTAATACAAATAAATAAATTACTTATTAACATTTAAGTTTAGGGAAGTAGGAAAAAATAATAAATATTCAATAACATGGGAAATTTTACCGTTGGTTGCAAAAACCATGTGCCGTAAATAGCTAATAAAAACAGGGTTGTCAAACCCATGGGCCATAAACAACTAACAACAAACATCTTTGTTTTTAGGTGATTATGACACATGGTTTTGGTAACCCATCGTAAATTTGTCCATGGTATTGAATTATATTTATTATTTTGTTTCTATCTTTGGAAACTTAAATGTTAAAAAGTAATTTCTTTATTTGCATTACATTTTCTTTTTTATTTTTAATATTCGAATTGCATATTTATAACTACAGTTGGCTATATTTTATTTAAATATTATATTTTTAAAATATGAATTCTATTATGGGTTACAATTCAAAGTGATGTAGGAAATAGACCTCGATTGATCTATTGAACTATTTGAATAATATAGTTTCATAATAGTACTACAACAAAACCCTATGATTAGCGTCTATTTTATTTTCCTTTTTAGCATCCACTATCACTTTTAGTGTATTTTTCATAATGTTTTGGACAAAGTGGACACTTTTCCATGGGACGATGCTTTTAATGGTGTTATTAGCGTCCCTTTTTAGAATTCAATATTATTTTGGACACTAATTAGCATCCCAATTAGTGTCTCTATTAGTGTCCCAATTAACGTCCAAAATAACATTCCATATAATGCCTACAATAAACTCCAAAAAAACGTCCAGAATAGCACCAAACATAGCACCGTATATTGAGCCAAGGTTAGTGCCAGGAATTCTGCCATGAATTTCTCTAGGAAAAACATTCGGCATAGCACCAAGTATAGAGCTAGGAATTGCGCCTAGAAAACATCCAACATAGCGCCAGGTATAGATCCATGTATAGCTCCTGGAATAACACCAGAATTTATCGTCCCAACTAATGTTCAAAATAACATCCCATATAACGCCCATAATAGCCTAAAAAAAAGGTCTAGAATAGCACCAAGCATAGCATCATATATTGAGCCAAGGTTAGCGCAAGGGATTTGTGCCATGAATTTTGATAGGAAAAACATTTGATATAGCGCCAAGTATAGACACACGAATTATGATTAGAAAACATCCAACATAGTGCCAGGTATAGAGCTAGGTATAGAGCCTAGAATAATGCCAGAAAATTCAAAAGGAACCACGCTAGGATTTGCACTAGGTTTCGAGTGAGGAGTTGTGTTTGGAAAATGTCGACGTAACATCATATATAGTGCCAAAATTAGCACCAATTGTTTTGCTAGGAAAATAGCCAAAAATTTCAAAAGGAATTGTGCTAGGAATTACACCAGGCATAGTGTTAGGTATAGATCTAGACATAGCATGAGGAATTGGGAGAGGAATTTTGGAAGGTGTTGCGCCAAGAATTTCCCTAGGAATAAGGGCCAAGCATAGCACCATTTATAGAGCTAGGAATATAGTTAATAATTATGCCTAGAAAACATTGAATGTCGACCCAAGTAACGATCCAAGTATAGCGCTGGGAATAACACCATAAATTTCAAAACAAACTGTGCTAGGAATTGCACTAGGTTTAGAGATAGGAATTGTGTTCAGAAAACATCCGACGTAACATCAGATATAGTGCCAACATTAGTACCAAAATTTGTGCTAGGAAAATATCTAGAAATTTCAGAATGAATTGTGTTAGGAATTACACGAGGCATAGTGCTACGTATAGAGCTAGACATAACACACGAAATTGCGATAGGAATTTCAGAAGGTATTACGCTAGGAATTTACCTAGGAAAATAGCTAAGAATAACACGAGGTATAGAGCTAGTAATATAGTCAATAATTGTACCTAGAAAACATCCAACATAACGCAAATTATAGAACTAGCTATAGCACCTGGAATAGCACCATAAATTTTGAAAGGAATCGTGCCAAGTTTAGAGCCAGGAATTGCGCTCGAAAAAACGTCTGACATTGCGTTAGATATAGCGCTAGGATTGAATCCAAAATTTGCGCTAGGAAAGTAGCTAGGAATTACAGAAGGAAATTTTCTAGTAATTGCACGAGGAATAATGTCAGGGATAGAGCGAGACATAACACTAGGAATTGTGAAAAAAATTTCAAAAGGTATTGCGCCAAGAATTTCCCCAGGAAAAGGGCCAAGCATAGCACCAGATATAGAGCTAGACATAACACCAATAATTGCACTAGGAAGTTCGAAAGGAATTGTGCTAGAAAACGTGTAATGAAAAATCAAATGTTGCGTCAGGGATAGTGCTAGGCATGTTGACATATAAGTAACACCTAATTGGCCATTTTGGAAACTAAGAGACCCTAATTAATCGTAAATAATCCTAATGGAATCCTATAGTCCCTAACGACATTCGAGTGCACTTAATGACATGTTGTTGTTGATGATGATACATATTGACAATGATAAATATTACAATGATGATTTCTACAATATTTAGTAGGATGTTGATGACAATGATGATATCAATGTCAATACTGATGATGTAGGTGATTATACCACTATTTGATATTGATTTTCTAATGGAAACATATCTCACCCTAATGCATTGAATTGACCATAATAGCCCCTATATGATCATAATGGCATCTCATTGTCCCTAACAACATTTGAGTGGCCCTAATGCAATTGGACTCACTGTAAAATCATGAGGATGATCATGTTGATGATGAATGATGGAAAGGACATTGATTATGATGATTATGATGATAACAATGATGTTGAGATGAATGAATATGATTAGGATGTGATTCGGATTTATGCAGGAATGCAACAGAATACACAAATAACCATAGAAACAAATATGCAGCGAAAATAACACTTCATCAATAACTAAAACTGGTTTACATATAGAATGGAAATAAACTAGCTAGAGTGTTGGTAGCTTATCTATGAGAAGAGATGTGGCGGATACATACCTCTGAAGTCTATGTTACAATGAGGCTCAAAGGCCAATATATTATTGAGAAACAATGGAAACCCTACAGATCCAAAAACCTAACCCTGGGAGGTGAAACACCAGAATGTGGGCCTTGTTGGGTAACTTGGTACATCAATTTCCTGGGGTCATAACTTTAGCATACTACCTTCATTTGACGCGCATGATACGTCGTTAGAAAGATCTATTTAAGGACTACATCCATAATCAACTAATATGAAGTCCAAAACGGACTCATATTTGCTCAACCATTCGATGCCGAAAAAACGTCATTTAGGGCCTCAAAATGGCTCCAGAAGTTTAGGACCCAAAAACTGCCAAAAATAGTAAATTGTGCTACAATTAAGGAAACTGGAAAACTGAAAGAAACAATGGTGGGGGTCCAAGTGGAATAGGTGGGTGGCCACCAATATCCTCCTATATCAGGATGATATATGACGATGCCAATGATGTTGATGTACTCATGTATGTTGCTAATGATCACGATTATGATGGTGATGTTATCAATTCCAATGATCATGCTTCATGTGATAGTACTTTTAGATCTTGATTATCATAGTGGAACTTAAAAGATCATAATGACATATGATTGGCCCTAACAACATGAGTATGATGCATTACAATAATTATGATGGAGCGTATGGATATGATTTGATAAGTATACAAATATATCATCCATTCCTTTGATGTAGTAGGGTTCCTTTCTCATTATTATCACAATTATATTGATGATGACGATGATGCACTTGATGACGTTGATGATGACTACAACAATGAAAATGATGTTGATTTATTATATGATGATGATGATGATGTCAATGTCAATGATGATTATGCATGTGGTAGCACCTCTAGATCCTAATTGATTCTAATGAACCTAAATGTATATAACAACATCTAAATGAACCTATTATCATCAAAATGACTATAACTCCATATAAATGACCTTAAAAATTACATGACATGAATACTAGTGGCGATGAGTGATCAAGAACACCAATGGAATATGAGTGACCATAATGACAATGATGACGACGATGATGACAATGAGGATGATGATGAAAATGATGTTGATGTAGCATACGACATTGATGATGATGATGACAACAACGTCAATGTCCATGATGATGATGTGTTTGATAATACTTTTGGATACTGATTGATCCTAATGGAACTTAAATGTATGTAACGACATATGAGTGACATACTAATATCACATAAATGACTCTAATTAAATGTAGTTGACGTTGACGACATTTGAGTGACCTTAATGGCATTTGAGTGACTCTAAGAACATGATATGGTGCCGTAATTTTTTTATATTATTCTTTATACACCATCCTACAAGAGTGGTATTATAATAATATTCATCCTCACCTTCTTCTAAATCCAAATCATCTGATGATTTGCACCATGTTTATTCTCATATAGCTCTTTATTTTGGCACCCTAACCCAACATCGACATTGAGTGACGTATAAAATATTCATAGAGGTAACTATCCCATGGACTTGAATTTGTAACCTATTTATTTCAATTCATAGTACTCAATCACTCAAGCTAATCCATTGGCTTGTATCATACTATTATGCTACCAAAAAATTGTCATAATATCATCATCATATCATGGTCATTCTACTATAATGAATATTCAATAACAAATAATTGCAAGAATGTTGTTGGATTGAAGTAAGTCCAAAGTGAGGAAGGACCCCTAAGGAAGAAGATAAAATACCACATTAAATATAATTGAGGTGATATACTTCCATGCATTTATAATGTTTCTCTTAATTATGTTAATGCAAATACTTAATTTTTTATACCCACTACAAAATATGCTTCATTTATTCATGTTTTGAAGTAGAGTAGATTTTCACAAACTAATAGTAGGATTTTATATTGTTAGGAAATAGTGGAATGTTGATTGGATGTTTTAGTACATGTAAGAGTATAGAGAGATCATGGTAGCTTGTATATCCTCTTCCTCTTTCACTTGTTCAACATCAAATTCTCATGGGTCACACTAGATTGTATTTTTGATCCACACTAGATATTATTTTTTAGCCCCATTGAGATTCTTCTTAGTCATTCGTTAGACTTTGAAGTTAAGATTGTATATATGTCATAATATACATCATCAAGCTACGACAAGTCAAATAATATAAATCCTAAAATATACTCTATTTAAACGTTGGATCGAGAGTATTATATTGCTTTCCCTAATGGAAACCAGTGTCCATGATTTGCAATATGTGGGATAAATAAGGTTTGTTAAAAGGTTTTCATGGTAAAACGTAGATATTCGTAGCAATGATTTTCCCATTTCAAAATTATACTAAGTATAATTAAATAATACAATACCATTAATTGTGGTTTTCAAAGCATTTCCCATTGATATGAGCCTGGAATTGCCAAAAAACAAATAACTCATAAAATCACAAGTAAATCATATAAACTTAGTAGATACAATTTATAGTTCTTTTAAACTCATTTTATGCGATCTAAAGGTAATTTTCACCCTCACTTTATTCATACAAATTATTTCATCACATTATTAGAATTTTAGAATTTGTTTAACATGGCCATCTACAAGTAATTTTCATCCTCACCTTCTTGATATAAATTCTTTCATCGCATTATTAACATTTAATAATTTGTCCAACACCCTTAAGCTTGATTATTGATGAATATTATCACCCCATTTGAAGAGTACACTAATCACAAACTAATCATACACAAATACAATATTATACAATTAATTTAGTGAACCAAAGCACCACCTAATTAAGGTAAGCATAGGTTTAGTAAAAATAAGTAACTCATGGAATCATAAACTAATCTAAATGTAAATTTAGTGGTACCATTTTTATCCCCTTAAACTCATATTTACGCTAACGACATGGAAATATTATTTTTCCTCGAACAAAAAACCCACTTAAACCCTCACTAAGAATCACAATAAGTGCTCGTGATCATACCCCATAGGACCAGGGCACTGCAATCGACTCCCATGTAGGGTTGGAATTTGACGGGCATATTCCCATCATGAGGCATTTTACCCATCAAAATACTATTAAATTTTTTAACAGGTAGTCTTAAAGAACACATAAACAATTTGTTAGGACATATTCTTTATGGTTAATTTTTTTTAAATTGTCATTAATTTTTATTAATAGGTTTGTTAAGATATGTGTAGCCCTAGATAAATGGCATGGATTAGGTGACATGTTATTATATATTTAATAATATTGCAAATTAAAACTTTCCCATTTGATTGAAGAGTAGGTGGGTGAGTTTTTCTTCAATGGAAATGGATTTGCTTTCATTCCAATTTTTCTTTCTTTCTTATATCGTCCTAGAGTTGTCCCAATACAGGGTCATGCACTTCCCTTCAATTCCTTTCTCTTTCCTTGTTCCCTTCCTTCAGATGATAAGTGAGTTTTCAAGTTTGAACCTACAAATCCCAGAGAGAGGCCGGTATCATTTTAGAAGAAGAAGTCGGTTTTAAACTATGTTATTGAAGGAATGAACCCAACTACCCACAAAGCATAAAAAAATTATTATCCATTGAATTTACCAAGCATCAACAATTGATTACCAATCGAACGCACCAAGCATCATCTATGGAATTCCAGACATGCTTTCTTTTTTGGTATGGGCCTCAAAAGTTAGAAGCACCTCCTGAATTTATATACCCATTTCTTTAGACAGTTTGAAAGCCTCTCCTCTTTCTGCCATAGACTTGGAGCTACTAATTTTGGTAAGTTGTTATTTTCAATTTTTTTTATAAAATTGATATTAACCTAAAAACAATATTTAATGAAACCATTATATGTTTTTTTCTTAAACATGAAATTTATACGTCATGTTGATACGTATCTATTCACATTTTTTTTAAATGATTTATTTGATATATGTGAGAGCTTAACATTCTATTGTTCTTTTAGTCTTACTAATTGGTTAAAACAATTACTTTTAATCATGGGAAAAACACATGTATCTATTCACATTAAAAAAAATGATTTATTTAATATAGATGAAAACTTATTTTAGTCTTACTAATTCGTTGAAACAAATGATTTATTTGATATAGATGAAAACTTATTTTAGTCTTACTAATTGGTTGAAACAATTACTTTTACTCATGGGGGAAAATATTCTAAACAAGTTTGAAGTTGAAAGTGGTTTTCTTATCCATTTATAAACAAGGGAAAGTAAATGGCTCAAAGAAGAAAGCATGAACCGTGAACTGGTTGGTACAAATTTTGACCCTCCCCCACAAAAACCTGATGATAATTAAATTAAACCCCATTTTGTCATTTTGAATGGAAAAATGTATCACATCATTTGCTTCGATTAGTAAAACTTGTGCCCAAAAAATAGTTTTACAAGAATTTTTTTATATATTCAAATGAATTTGTCAATTATATAAGTTTAAATTATATTCTACTTTTATAAAAATAAAATAAAATGAATTACCTATATTAGAAAACTAAATGCTTTCAGTTATGGATGAAGAAAAAAAAAAAATTATTTTATCATATTCTTATCAAAGTGCATCATGGAGAATGCATAGACAACTCCACTTGTGTGAAAGATTTGTTGTAGCTTGGTCTATGCATTTTTATGTGCAATAATAGTTGAGGAATCCAAAAGAGTCCATACCTTCAAAAAACAACCTTATTAAACTCATTTTGACAAAAGAACGAGAGGACATCATAGTACAATCACAATTGCAATGTGTTTTTTAATGAATCTTTTATACAAAGGGATATTATATTTATTTTCCCTTTTAACTCAAGTGGTTCATAATCAAATGTCACAATTCCAATTACATCATTGATGCAACATGTTATCCTTAAATAATTTGGTATGTTGCATTACATGTTTCCCAGGGTTAACCTCTAAAAAGGATTCTAAGTTCTACCTTTTGCTTTTCCTAAATTTATCACTTAATATACTTAGATGCATAATGCCAACACACATTACTTTTGAGTTGTTTATGTTAAATTTAAAATATTTAGAATGAAAATGTTGAAAAAGATTTACTTCTTAAAATAATGGGTGGCTCTCTATACTTAATAGATCCTCTTTTAAAATGAATCTATAATGGATAAAACCTTCAACAATTCAACGGATCTATAGTTGTTAAAACCTTCAACAATGAAAGAGTTATTTTCTAGTTGATTCTTCAGCAACATAAGTGTATTCGGGTGGTTAAGCAATCGATTAGGTGTTGATTAAACTTTAAATTTCGTTGACCTAGAAGCCACCGAATAAGTAATCCATTCATCAGTTCCAAAGCAACCTACCTATGAAAACTCCTACCCTTTTGTTGGCCTACCCTCCCGTTAGTTCTCCCGGGAGAACGTTCGGAATGAATATAGTGACCAATCTCTCTCTTTAAAAACCCACCTTTAGCTCTTGACAAATAGTGGTGAACACTCTTGACAAGACAAATAATATTTTTATCTATCTATAAAACTCGTTTTTAGCTCTCGGCAAACCTTAAACAACGAAAGGGTTCTTTTTGCACTAAAACTTTGTGTGCCGGGAAAGATTAAAGTTTAAAACTTCAAAAAAAATTTGTTGAGAGGGCAGAGATGAAATGAAATTCCAACGCTTCTCTTGTGTGACGTCTTGCTGATCAAGCTGCGCGACTCCTCTGCTTCATCCTTCCCCTCCTCATTTGTCTGTCCGGTCTGTATTTCATTGAAAGAAGAGAAATACCCAAGAAAATCGACGACGAGATATCCCAGATATCGAAAAGGAGACGAAGAAGATTCATTAGAATCTGTCTATTGAATGATCATCGCAATCAAAAGAGAAGGTGAATACATTGCAGGGATGTTATGCAGGAGAGAAAGCTGACCCCTACGAAGGTAACCCACCCATAAAAGGTGGTTAAGTTGTGGTTAGATACCAACTTATAATCCTTAGATTTAATGCTGTCAAATTCATCATTCCTTCTGTATTCTTTGAAGTCCCCATCTTCTACAACAAGCTAAGTCCTGCCGCCCATCTCAGATGCCTTTTTTCTCCGCCTGATCAAGCCCCAGTAGGCCAACATACCCAAAATGGATAACAGAGCCATGTTTTTCATCTCCACAATGCCATATCGGGCCGAATCCTGGAAAGTTATCTGGGCATTGATCCTTCGACAGAGCTTAGGTTCAAATATGGGCTCGTGTACAGGTTTTAAGCGGTCAAGAGTATTGGGAAATGGTGGTGAAATGGCCATTGCCGATGTTATGAAAGGCACAACCATTAGAAAAGTCTGTGAAAGAGCAATCAACATTCTAGTGTCTGCAGATCGTGTGAAGAACAGTTTGGTCAAGGGACTAGGTAATGGTGAAAGGGGTTCAGATTTCAAGGATAATCCAAGAAATGGAGTGATAGGGAGTGTAAATGGAAGTGTTGGTTCAAAGTTCAATGGAAAAATATGGTCAAATGCTGTTAGGACACATTGTAAGGGAAAAAAATTTGGTGTTTTACAGTAGGGGATTTTGGCATCTAGTGGTAAAGGATCTGCAGATGTTGTGACCAATTGGATGGATAGTATTAGATGCAACTGTGCCAATGCGAAAGTGGTGTGTATAGGGTTTGTCTAAGGAACAAGGTCGTTGCCAATGTGCACAAAAATGGAAGCACATAAAAGAGGATTTGAAGTTGGTAAGTCTGAAATTGTTTTTACTGTGGATGTCAAATGAACTTACTTATTTGTTCTTATTTTTATCAAATTTTAATATTGTGTGAGTTCATTTCCACTCTAGAGACGAATTAAAGTTGGGAAAACAATTCACCGTCGTTGCATTGATCAATGGCCTTATGAACAAATAAGTATATCCTTCGAATCGGTTTCAAATTTTCAATGGCCCATTATAATGGCATTACCACCCATTTCAGCCCTCAAATCGCAGACCATACTCCAAACCTTTTTGAACTGCTCACCAGCTAAAATAAACACCCAACATCTCTATTGTCATAGACCTAAAAATAGGTTGGAAATTCCTGTAAGTGGCTTTTGAAGAAAATGATACTGGAAACACGAATGCAGAGACTCTCAGTCAATATATGTTGAGCGTTGGGAGAGGGAGAGAGGACATGCATAGAGTAAAACCAAGATTCTCACTTATCAATGAGCGCTATATGGAACAATGGAACACAAGGGGACTTGCAGTAGATGATGGAAAGTAGACAAGTTATGGATACCTTTCCAAAGCATGAGATTTGAATTGGATCAAGCCACCTGTGAATAAATTGATGAAAAAGGGTTTGGAGCCCAGAAAGAAAAGATACACGGTACCGAGTCTAATCTCAATATTTCTCTACTTGAAAATTATGTGATCCAAACTTTTGTTAGTTTTGATCCCTGTTTGCTGTAGAGTATTTGATTTCCTTCTTGTTCTAAACAAGCATTATGTTTGACAGTCTACATTGGGTTGACATTGAAATTATTTTATGATTTGTCAATATTATATGAATATGATAATATATGGTAATCGTAATTGATCCATTCATTTCTCGGATATATATGGAAATTTTTATTTCCATCTAATCTAGTTGGTTTCTATAATTACAAATTACACATGCCTATTGCCTTTCCAATTTGCAGAATTTGTACAAATTTGTGCAAACACATTATGGTACATCCGCTTGAAGCAGTGTGTATGTGTAGTGTTATATGGCCTCCGACTTAGGTTCCAAAGTTTGTAAATGGATGTTATTTGAGAAAGTTATTGCATTTTAAATTTGGGTGGTCAATTCGTCATGTCTGGGACTAGGATGCAGAGGGTGTCGTAGTTGAATATTACCTCGCACATAATGTTTCTTATTCTCTCCTTCTGCGTAATTGATTGTTATGACAAATACTACTACAGATTCAGTATCACCTCTTTAGTCTCACGTCCCTGAAAGGGAATTTAGTTCATTAAAGATAGATCGGCCACCTTTCAATCTAAGGTTTACCCTAACACATTGGAATGATAAGGAACTTGCTACTATTCATTTACATATGTTGTGTCTCTGATCTCTTTTGCTTACACTCTATCTTGGTCCTTTATTTTTACTTTATTGATCAGCCTATTGGACTTGAACACCATTGTATAGGCTTTGTGATGAAGCGTGGTATGTACATGTACTTCATTCTTATACACATGCACGTGCATACGCACACACATACATATTGTCACGAACCTCTAAATTCCAAGAAAAAAAACATTTTGATACTCATATAACTATATAGAAAACAAATTTTATGTTCCTAGCATGTAATAGTTACTATAGCATGAGTAAATAAGTTGTTGCTTTGTATAGTCGCTTACACAATTTCTAAACTGCTCTTCGACAGATTGCACAAAGTGTGGATGTTTACAAAGTTAGTGGCATGTTGTCGCCATACCTAAAGGTGATGTTTTGTTCCTTTTACATTTATCTTGTTATAAGTTTTCTAAGGCTTTCTTAGACCTAAGGCTAAGTCTTGGTATTCAATTCTCGCCTTAACTAATAAGCATTGATGCTTTAGTTGCATATGACAATATTTGGTAGACTATGGGTATAGTCTTGATCCGATTCTTTAAATGTATTAAGGCTTGAAGGACCCAAGGTATAGCCTTGGGCCTCAAATGCAAGGTTATAACAAATATCAAGGTTATTGCGCTGATTTACTAGTTTATACAAAGATGGGGTTATGGAATTCATACCATAGTCGACCCTTGATTTAAAGCAATTATACCATAGTCGACCCTTGGTTCATACCATATTTTTTTGCTTAGGTTGACTTGAGCAATAAAGCGCCTCCATGGCTGGGAGTTGACAACGCATCCATGATTTTAAGCCTTTCTTGGGTTTTAATGTTGACCGTCCACTTGTACACCATGATTTCCATGTTTTTTGTCTAGTGTTTAATATGTCTTGTTTTTTATCCGAGCACCTCAATTGTAGTTATTCGGTCTGTAAACTCTTGGGAGTGAAGGCTCTACCCTCATGGTGATTTTGTAAGGTTCTTGGTGTAAAATCTTTCCAGTCGTTAATGGCATTCTTCCTCGTTGATTCCCAAGGTGCAAAGGAGGTATTTTTGGTGCTAATGGCTGCCAATAGCCGAAGCTTGCTAGTTTCTACAACTCATACCTGACCACCTTCTTTAACCATGAACTTCCTTTTACTAGGCAAGGAAAAAGTCATTTTAACTCCACAATTGTTTGTTAATATGTTTTTCATGAACTCTCTAGTGATAAGGACTAATGTTTAAAGAATTTCTTGCAGGAAGAGGAGGGATAGGGGAATCCAGGAGGAGTATATCCCCGGCCCTCTCTACATTTCAAACAAGGTAATGGAAGACTATACTTGTTTTAGACTATTCAAATATTTTCATAATTATTATGGTTTTGACTATGGGTAGATGGTTGCAAGTTTGGGAGTGTCCATGAGGATGGTGATAGGGTCACCTCCTCCCAAGCCCGCATCTTAAAATTCCAAGGTAAATATGATTCCTCACTTTGTCTAGAAACTAATTTCTATTTACACTCGATCATTGACTAACCTAGGTTGCTTGTTGCAGGTCGTTCTTGGCTGAGTTTTGGAGCTGTGGAGAAAGTTTAGGATTTTTCCTTTTTGCAAGATAAGTTTATTATGAACTAGTTCAAACCTTAGGGGTTTTAACTCTGTTAGACAAAGGGTTTTGAAACCTCTCTGTTCCAGCACTTGTTTTTAAACTTGTTTTGTGCGTATGTTCAATTTTTTCTATGGGTTAAAATATTATTATGGGTGCCATCGTGGATGGAATTACCACCACTTTGGTTAGCCTATAAAATTATTTAAATATTGGGGTTTTTAATAGATAGTGGATGCCATCGTTGATGGTCTTACAGCCACAAGGATTTCAAATCCATTTTGTTTAACAATTGATATTAACTGAGTAATACGACTCTTAGGGTCTGTTCCCAATTCTTATTGATGTGTTTTGGTATTTGTGCATCTTTGGAAGTTTAAGATAATAACTATCATGCTTTAAATCTCTGAATTATTTCTTTATTGATAGATTTTTGTTACAAGATTTAAGTTTACACCAAGGCTTCCATCTACGATGCTCTTACTGCCACGTATTGGGTTTGATTAATTCATTTTTTTAGAGAGGATTTGTATGATGTAGATTAGATTTGGTTTCTAAAAGGTAAGGATTGAGGCACGGTTTAGCTATGCGATCATGATAAATGTTGAAATCAATCGTGGTAGTAGATCTAAGCATCTATGTTGATACCATCGGATAAGTCGGGGACTACAAGTTAATTAATAGATGGGATACTTGTTATTTTCAATACTTTCTATATTTAATTATATGTAATTTTAAAAAGCGCGTATGTAGTTATTCCCTTAGGCCACGATCAATCCAAATCTCGCATTCTTGACCTGTATTAGGGGTTTATGAAATGAGATGCATTTTAATATGTTATAGTTCAATGAAGGCCTCTGGGCTCTTAACCTGTTAAGAGAATAACTAGATTATAATATTTTCGATTATTAACTTTTATGCAGATGAATACTTGACCGTGTTATTAGATTTACTTTATTTTGGCGATCTTTCTGGGAATTTGTTATAAAATTTAAAACATAATATTATTCTTCTTTTTAAAAAGTTTATAGAAACATACTAGGTTGTGATCCTAATCAACTTACATTATACTATGTAATTATATCTTTTGTTCAATTTTCTAAATGCTTTAATCAACACTTGATTATGGTATGGATGCCCAAACAGAGATTCATTAAAATCCTACAATTACTAAATAAGATTATTTTACAGACATGAATATAAATAGGAAATAATACTTAGATTCGAAGACATAATGGGAAATATTTTAGCAGATACATACTAAGGTCAAGTTTCTATTCATATTCATAATAAATCAATATTCTATATATATGCATAATAGATCAATATTATATGCATATGCATAATAGATCAACATTATATACTAATGCATAATATATCAATATTCTATACAAATGCATAATAGGATTTCTACTAAAGAAAAATCCTACTGTAACTAGTTTTAATCAGACAAGAGATTGGATAAGGAACATGAAACCACTATTGGGAAAACATAAATGAAATAGTCGTTCCTCCCCACCAACTCCTAAAGCATCAAAGTCTCACTTTCTCTAGAACCCTCGAGCCTATTTAGTGAACCATAAGAGAAAAATCCACTTAATGTGCCATCTCTTCCATTATCAGATTCAATTCCCCGTCCAATGCTAGCCTCATGCTTGCTAATGGACATACTATTATATAGTACTATTTTTCCTAGTATGTTAAGCCCTTAATGATGGCATATTACACCATATAGTGTGGCGCATTAGTCCCTATATTGTGGTCTATTACATATTATTTATCTCGTCTTGGGTATATTAGTTGTTATTATACACCTGTGTCTCCTATATATAGGAAGGAGATGTTCTCATTTTAGTCATCATAGTATCTTATCTTATCTTCTATACCTAGTACATTGTGTAACGAGGTTTCTCCCTCAAAGAAGACTGCTATTTATCTCTATTATCCATTGTTAAGGAGTGTATTACTATCTTATTGTCTATTGCTTCTCTCTTTATGCTATTTTTGGGACTTGGTTCCATAACATTTGTTATCATAGCTCTTTCCTTGCGACTCGCTTCTACAAAACGATTCATCTTGGAAATTTCACTACAAATTTATTTCTACAAGGATTCAAAGATATAGGTTAAAAACCCACTTCTAAAATATGCCTAAATATCTCCATTCCAAAATTCAGATCCTGACCCATTATAGTTTTGGAGATAATTGCCGAGGAATCTAGGATTTTGGACTAGTCCTAAACCTAGTCTAAAACATGTGTTCTTGGGAAAAATGTCATATCTGAGGCATCAGAGATCTAAATTGAGTGAGAAAGGTTGCATCTAAAAGAATACAGACTGGGGTATCCATGGTAGAAGCTTCAACTATAGAAACAAAATATTGGAGATGTGGAATATAGTACAATTTCTCTCTTCTCGATAGGGAAACAATAAGAAGCTTTGGGATATTTGCAATAATGTTTTGTTGACACATCCAAATTAGGTTAGACCTATGGAATTAGAAAGAGGATAGATAAGGGTACCACAGGTCAAATTTTTAGACACATAGGAGTCAAAATTCAAAATTTTCATCAATTACAAGTCAACCCTAAAACATTATTCCAATTAGGGTTTGAAAAAGGTACACCATTTTGCATTAGACTTTAGCAGAAGGATCTATTTGTGGTAAAACCTAGGGTGTGATATATATTTATTGTTCAAAATTCCACCAAAAGGAAGTGCATATAATCAAACTCCACTCAAAGCCCTAGAGGATTCATCCCCGACATATGCTGAAATGGAATACATATCTTTTAGAGTGTCCAAGTTGGAAGATATGATTAAAGGAAATGAGAAAATTGATGACTTTTCTAAATTGGAAAAAAAGATGGCTAGTAAAGAGGATCTCAAAGGGATGGCTAGTAAAGGTGATCTCAAAGGGATGGCTAGAAAAGAAGATCTTCAAGACTTGAAAGAATTGATGAAGGATATAAAACATAAATTTATTCCTCATTTATCTAATTAAGAAGAGGATAAGGAGGAAAAAGATGCATTATTCTAGTCTTGTCTGGAGAAAATTGAAAAACAAATGGAGAGTAGGAAGTTGGAGTCCTCAAAATTTGATGATTCACTACAACATCATGGGTTTAATTCAAGTCCAAGAAAATACTTTATCCCCAATATTGACATGAGAAATTTTGATGGCAAGGATCCAATCACGTGGATTTTTTAGATGGAGGAATTCTTTGCTCTGCACCAAGTTCCCACTATGTAAAAGGTAACTATTTCATTCTTGTATTTAGAACCAAGTCAATTTGTATGGTACCAATGGATTTGTGAGTGTAAAAAGAACTCTATTATCTCTTGGTCTATATTCACAGAAGAATTGATTGCACATTATGGGGACATAAATAGAAACACCTTCTTCATTCAAATGGTAAATCTCAAGCAAAAAGGGTCATTTACAAAGCATATCAAGCAATTTCAACAGCTAATTTTTAGTATTTGAAGAATATTTTAGAAGATAATTTGTTAGATCTCTTTATTGGAACCTTGAAATATGACATTCAACATGAGGCGTGTCTCTTTGAACCATCATCTCTAGAGAATGCTTTCATGATGGCAAGGAAGGTTGAAAATAAAAATATGGCAATGACTACTAGAAAGGTCTTTCCAAAACATATAGAGAAAATAATGTTCCTTCTTCTAAACCACCACAAAGGTTGACACCCAAACAACTATATAAAAGAAGAGAAAAAGGATTATGCTTTAATTGTGACATCAAGCATAGTAAGGGACATAAGTCCAACGAGAAGAAATTATTCTACATAGATTGTGAAGAGGAAGAACCAAAACAAGAGGAAGAATCTCTAGAAGAGGCAACTTCAAAAGAAATAGAAGAGGCTACTTTAGAATAAATTCCTCTCACGATATCTTGTCATGCATTGGCTGGAATTAGCACTCCTCAAACTCTCAACACAGAAGGATTCATTAAAAATAAGAAGGTAACAATGTTGATTGATTATGGTAGTACTCATAATTTCATTCACTATAAATTAGCTAAAGTTATTAATTATTTTGTACATCCAACACCAGAATTTCAAGGAATGATTGCAGATGGAGGAACTATAAATTGCTCAGGGAAATGCCATAATATCAATCTGTCTATGGGGGAATATGTATTGAATAGTCCAATGATTGCTATCCTAATGGGTGGTGCTAATGTTGTCTGAGGTGTCCAATGGTTACAATCATTGGGAACAATGGATTTTAATTTTCAAAAACTATTCATGAAATTTTCATGGGAAGGAAAATAATATGAGTTAAATGGTATCACAGGAAAACCAAGAAAGGTGATAAGATCTAATGGTATGAAAAACTTTTCTTCCTGTCTTAAGCATGTTTCAAATTTTGTTGTACGTGTTTCATGGTTAGTTCCATATCCTTTATATTTTAGGTCCTAACATTAACCTATCAAATGTACTATTCAAATAAATGGGCGTATTACATTTGCGTCCATACCGAATTTCAAAAGGATCATTCCAGCTGATACTTGAGAGTGATTATTGTGAGAAAATTCTACTAAGTGCAAATAATCTTCCCACTTACCCGTTTTGTCCATTACATACATTCTAAGCATGTCATTTAGGACTTGGTTTACCCTATTAGTATGTCCATCCGATTGCGGATGATACACTATGCTAAAATATAATTGTGTGCCTAGTCCTTTAAACAAATCCTTCCAAAAATTTCCTGTAAATTTTACATCTCTATCTGAGATTATTACCTTTGGTATGCCATGTAACTTGAAAATATCTTTCATAAATATATCTATGATGTTAACATCCTTATGAGTATATTTTACTGGAATAGAATGAGCTACTTTACTTAACTTTTCCACTACGACCATGATTGAGTCATGTTTCCTAAAGTTTTTAGGTAAATCTATACTAAAATCCATGTTGATTATTTCCCACTTCCATTCCAGAATGGGTAGCAGTTGTAGTAACCCAGGTGGATGTTGGTGTTCTACTTTTACTTGTTGGTATTCGATGCAACGAGATAAATATTATGCTACCTATTTTCCATGTTAGGCCAAAAGAATTCCTTTATGATCATGGTGATCATCTTATGGTATCCAGGGTGTCTGAATAAGGTCGTTTGTGTAACTCATTCATAACAATGAATTTGATTTCTATTGTATTTGGTATGTACAATCTATTTTTATGTAGCAGTAATCCTCTTCCATTCAGACTAAAATCTGTTTTAATTTGGTTCTTTTCATTTTCAATAGTCTTTTCCTTTAAGTTTTGGTATTCTTTATCAAAATTTTATGCATTTAAGATCTGATTTTCTAAATCTTATTCGTAACTGTTGCTTACAAATAGTAAATATGCGTGACGAATTAAGTGTCCGCAATTTTTTTTCTTTCCCTTTTATATATTTTATTTCGAAGTCATATTCACTTAAGAATGACAACCATCTAGCTTGTATAGCATTTAATTTTGTTGATCAAACAAGTATTTTAAACTTATGTTATCTGATATTAGCAAAAATTTCTTTCGATGAGGTGGTGTCCCCACATCTTTAATGCATGTATAATTGCAGCAAGTTCTAAGTCGTGTGTAGCATAGGTCTTTTCATGTTCTTTTAATTTTCTAGACTCATAGGCCACGACGTAGTTCTCTTGAATTAATACCCCTCATAATATTTCCTTACACGCGTCGGTGCATACGAAGAAATGCTTAAAAGGATCAAGAATTTTTAAGATATGGGAGATGGTTAACATGTGTTTTAGTTTATTAAAACTTTCCATACATTTGTCTTTCCAATAAAAATTCTTTCCTTTCTTTTGCAGTGAAGTTATGGGGTGGCTATCTTAGAAAATCCTTCATTAAAATTTCGATAATAACCCGTAATCCCCATGAACTATCTTATGTCAGTTACATTTTTAGGAACTGGCCATTTAGTGATAGCCTTAATCTTTTTGGGGTCTACATATATTCCATCCTTGGACACTACATGTCCGATATATGTTATTATGTCTTTAAAGAAGTTGCATTTTCTAAGATTAGCAAACAGATGTTGTTCTCTTAACACTTTCAAAATTATTCTTAGGTGTTCTTCATGTTCCTATTTATTCTTTGAGTAAATCAGTATGTTGTCGATGAAGAAAACTACATATTTATATAAATAGTTACTGAAAATACTATTTATTAAGGAAATAAAAGTTGCAGGTGCGTTTGTTAATCCAAAGGGAATTGCAACAAACTCGTAATGACCATAATGGGTTTTGTTATAACTAAAAATTGTTCTTGATTGATGTGTGTGTTTTTTGAAAGATTGATTTCCTATTACTTTACATTTTTTAGTTGGTTTTGAGGTTTCACAGTGGTTAGTACATTTTTTTCTTATTTTATGCTTATAATTGTTTTGATTTATTTCATTTTATTGGTTTTAAAGTTTGCTTTGGGCTTATTAAGTGTTATATATCTTTAAAAGTTTGAAAAGCTTCTAATAAATTTTATTCCAAGCTTTATCTTTATAACCTTATCCTCGTTTTTGAGTCATTTTTCAAAAATATTTACAAGGGAGATTCCTCTAGCGCAAAGTTAAGAGTCAACGTAATAAGATGCTACAAGAATCTTGAATCATTGGAAGGCGTGGTGGATAATCGTGGCTGTTGCAAAGGATAATATTGGAAGCTTACAAACAATTGTTGAAGACATAATGACACAAGTTCATGACCCCAGTCCATAATCATGACAAGTGTATGAGGATGTGTAGAGATTACTAGGAAAATCGTGATCTGGATTGACATGATTTTGATTATGTAAGGATTATTGGGAAAATTGTGAGCCTTCCTATCACAATTTTGTTCTGGTTATTTTTATTGTTGCAGGGAAGGAGTTTGAATATTTTTGAAGTTTCTTGAAGAAGTATACAAGCAAGTTACAACGCAAAGATGAAGAAAAGTGGAAATACTAATAGATACAAACCTATTGATACGAATTGGGAAAATGATTTTCCTAAATGTGCAGCATTGTTTAAAAGGGAAGGATGGTTCAATTTATACGAAATAATCATAGTTTTTAATGTAGAAGTATCATATCGTTTCGCCTAGGGTTTCGTTAAGGATATGGTTACATTTGATACTCTTAAATTCGAACTGATAGAAGAGTTGATAGCAGAAGCTACAGGTATATTAAGAGATGGAGAGATGTGGTTTAAGAAGATTCCTTTCATCTTTAACCCAAAATATTTCCTATTACCAGAAATTGAAGCCCTAGATTGGGGAAAAGGCATTCAATTGGACAAATTCAAGTCAGAGTGGAAAGAAGCTATTGAAATATTGCAGAGCTACATTACATGTGAAGGGAGGTTTGCTTTGGTTTTCAAATACCATATTAGGTTTTTGCAACATCTAAATCAGAAATCGAAGATGAACTTACCTTTCTTCTTCTTGAAAAGTATTCAAAAAATGTCCAACAGAATTAAAGGGAATAGGGTTCATACTCACTAGTCTGTTTTTCATCATGGATTAATAAAATTAATTATTTGCACAGTCTTGTAGAAGAAGAGTAGAAGTTGGGATCATTTTTTGTTCTTGTTAGGTTTCCCTAATGAAAAAGAAGATCAAGTGAAGAAGAGCCTAATGAACAAGCAATTTGTTTTTTCTAAAAGGTTCAAGAAAGAGTTAATGAATGAGCTGGTACAGGATAATGTTCAAGAAAATTGTTTAGGTTAGGGATTCGAAGAACCTGTGGATGAAGATGTAAGAGAAACGCTTGATGGTAACTTATAACATGTTTTGAAGAATGATGAAAAGGAGCAAAGATTTGTTTCAGATCATGAGGAGAAGTTAGGTTTAATAGAGCAAAAGAAAAGTTTCATATATGTACAGGAAAGTACAACAAAGGTTCCTGTTGTAGCTGAAATGAGGAATGAGACTTTATAGGTCTCAAATCTAAAGTTTCAAAGGAAATCTCCTGTACAGATAAAAGAAGTAAATTGGATGCCGAAAACCAAAGTTAAAAACAAACTTAGACTTAAAATGAAAAGGATCTTAAACCCTAAATTAAGGAAATAAAAAATTACGGAGATTGAAGATTCTTTCACTGAAGAAGATACAGAAGATGAAGTAGACCTAAACTCTCAGCAAGTTTATATTTAGGAAGAACATTCAATGTTATTAGAGTCATCTCCAGGAAGAGATAAATTTTCAGAAGAGCCAAACACTTTCAACATTGAATGAGGTATGTCTTTAGAGGTTCCTGTTGTACAAGAAACAGTTAAAGATAGAGAAGAAGATGAACTCATTTTTAAGAAAATAGATATGCCATGGCTGTTAGATAAAATTTATACACTACAAGGAGGAATGTACATAGATTTAGAAACTGAGAACCTTAAGAAAACTATGAATCAATACAAATATCAGATTGGTTTTCTTAGTGAGACTAATGATGGATTAGTAATGACTAATAGAAGACTGAGAGAGTACCTTGATGATATCAATACACATTATCAACAATTGATAGTTGTCTCAAAAGAGGCCTTGAAGAGAAAAAGACAGGTTCAGATCCAGGTTGAAGAATTAAACGAAAAATTTCAAAGGATGACCCAAGAAAATGAGGTGTTATTAAAGAGGATTAAAAGTTTAGAGACAGAGAAGCAACGAAGCATAAAACAATCACATGATTTAGAAGGAATTGCTTTGTTGGAAAAGGCAGCCAAGAATCTATGAATGCTTCTAGCGACCAGGTGTCGAGTAGCTTAGTTTGTGACAGTTAATAGTTTATTATATTTGAAAATACAACTACTTTTGTAACTGTTTTGAACTTAGACCTAAAAATTAGTTTTGACAGTTATGTAACCATTTTTGTTGGAAAAGGATAAAAGTATGAAATGAAATAGAAGTAGGGTTCGAATTTTGTGCAAGAAGAGGCTCTAGTGCTGGATGTATTACAATCTAAGACTCATGACTCTTATTTAAGTTTGAAGACTAATATTGATTTTAAACATACTGATAAGCCATTTTATATGTCATGTTGGTTTTGTTTATGATCTGTCTGATCACTCAATGTACAACTTCATTTCTTGTTTAATGTTTTTACTCATGCAAATGCTTGTATGTTGTGGATGAAATCAATATTATATTTGTAATCTTTATGGTTTATTTTTATGTGTTTGATCCCCAGTTCTTCATACTAGTTCATGATTTAGTACTTGTGTTAGCTTGTTGATGTTTTTACCTTCTTGTTGAAAAACTTTCAAACCAAAACCATTAAAAACCAATTTCATTTTGTTTTATTTTTGAGATTGTGTTAGTTTGTTCTTATGGTAGTCTAGGAACAATTTCTAGCACAAAAATCTTTGGCACCATTACCGAGGAAATAAACTGAAGTATATCTTCCCTAGGATATCATCATTCATCTGATTTTGAAAGGTGAACAAAATCAGAAAATATTTCAGACTACTTTTTCGTGAAGCAGTGGTTCACAGTGGCTACCAGAAAGATTGGGACAAGAGTGATACCTACTTCACGTTTGCATTTGGGTGTCTCAGATCCAAAACATATTTTGAAAGAAGCTAGGAAAATTAGGAAAACTCAGTCTTGTCCTTCTGTGTTTACTCCCGAGTAGTCAACATTGAAATCACCTTTTACACATTCTAAAGGAGAAAAATAAAGTTTGTCTTGGTCAATTCCTTCCATACCAATCAGTAGTTTTCAATTTTTTACTAATCCACAGTCTTATAAAAAAGAAAAAAACTGAGTCTCCTGGTAAGATTCCCTTGTTTCAATTCAAAACCAGTAAAATTCCTTTTCAACCAGGTTCAAGCAAAGTTGTTCAGCCTTTGTCCTCATCAAAACAAAGTAGTTTCACAATGGCACAAAACCAACCCTTTGATATGATGGATAGAATGGTAGCTGCCAAATATGCTCCCTTAGTCCTTCCTCGGCCTCTTAATGCTCTCCCTAGAGGAGATTATCAGAAATACTTACCTAGGTTTAATGGTCAGGGTGAGACAACTGCTGAAGAGCATTGGGATGCATTCCTAAGTTATGCAGACAATCAAAATATTGAAGCAAAAGATGTGTGGATGAAGATGTTTGTGCAGAGTTTGGATGGAGAGGTAAGAAAATGGTTCAGAGAACTGCTAGCTAATTCAATAACTGATATAGAGGAAATATAGGATCTGTTCATGAGGCAGTGGGGAGACATAAAAGATCATACCTATTACATTACAGAATTTCGAGCTTTAAGAAGAAAAAAGGATGAAACTATAGGATATTTTTCCAAAGACTTTAATAAAATGTATGGTAGGATTCCAGCTAAAATCAAGCCTTCTGAAACTTCAGCTAAGCTAACTTATGCAAATGAATTTGACCATGAATTCTCTTTGCATCTGAGAGAAAGAAGGCCAGTTACCTTATTAAACATGCAGGAAGCTACATTGGAGGTGGAATCAAACTTTCTAGATTCAAATAGGCTCAGATAAAATTCAGATAATCAAACTTATGATCGAAAGGGTAAAAAGGAGATGATTCCACCAACTTCTACATCATAGAAAGCAGACAATAAGGTAGATGAAATGGCCAAGTTGGTAAAAATTTTAATAGCAAAACTAAACAAGTTGGAGTTAGAAAAGAATTCAAGTAAGCCTGCACAGGAAGGAGAAAGGAACCCTAATCAATTTAGGCGCCCAATTGGCCCTAGATTCATCCCTAGAGAAAGAAGGAATAATGACATCCAGAGAGAAAGAAGAGAAAAGAAAGATCAAAGAGTTCCTCCTCCACTCCAAAACAATGTAGCTGATGAAATTAAGGAAGGTGAAGTTTCACACTATGAAGATTCAAATCAATATTTGAATTACTTTGGGGAATTGTTGTTAGATGGTTTCTTAATTGAACATGATTATCAAAATTCTGAGTTTTTTGATGCAAATATTTATCAAACAGAAAGTGATTTGGGTCTTGAAGTCTCAGTTGATATATGTCAATCTGAACCTAAGAATTCTATTAACTTGAGGTCTGTTCCAAAATAGGTTTCTCAGATTCCTAAAAAGAAGGAAGGTCCTCTTCCTAAACAGTCATCTATTCTAACACAGGAAAAGAGACAAAATCAGGGTGATCTAGATAAAGTTGTTGAAACTGAAGAAGTGAATAAAAATGTGCAGAATTTTAATTTTGAAAATGAGTTATGTAAAATTAAAATTCCAATACCCTTTACTGAGTTAATGAAGAATCCTTGCTATAGAAATCCAGTTCTAAAGATGATAGGGTCAACTACCAGCCATACCTTCAGATACTGTAAATCTACAAGAAGAACATCCTAAAATCGTTATTGGTTCTTCCCTAGCTGATAAGACTGAAACTGATTCAAAATTATCTCCACCTTTTTATATAAGATTGATTGTTCATGATCAAATAATTCATAATTGTTCATTGGATTTTGAAGTTTCTCACAGATTGATTCCTAAAGCATTCATGGAAGCTTTGGGTTTGAGTATCACAAAACCATATCATGATTTATATGCATTTGATTCCAGAGCTATTAAATTCCTAGGAGTGATTAAAGATCCAATGGTAAATTTGACTCAATTTCCCATGAAAAGTGTCATTATGGATGTAGTGGTTGTTGATACCACTCCTAAGTTTGGAATGTTAATTTCAAGGTCTTGGGAAAAGAGGTAGGAGGTACATCACAAATTGATTTATCATATGCAACCATTACTATTTTTGGAGGTGAAAACAAGACACTGTATAGGGAATTACAATATGCTTATATTGTCATCGATGATAAGAAACCAACAATCATCCACTTTATGCTGTAGAAAAGGATTTGGGGTCTTGTATGTTACATTTCAGTGATGAAAATACTAGTGTCTTATTGCAAGTAGAAAAGGAAAAACCAATCAAACGTACTGTTGAACAAAAAGATGAGCTATGGCAAATGTATTTTGATGGCTCCTCATCCAAGGAAGGAGCAGGAGCAGGTATTGTTTTTATTTTTCCTGGTGGAGAGATAATCTGTTTGATGTATAAGTTAAAATTTGTAACCACAAATAATACAACAGAGTATGAGGCATTAATATTGGGCTTAAAGGCTACAAAGGACATGGGCATTCAACAAATTTATGTTTATGGCGACTCTGAATTAGTTGTCCAGCAGGTGAGGGACAAATATAAAGTAAAACAGGATTTGTTGAAGGTATACAGAAATGAGGTGTGGGATATGACTAAAATTATTTTATAGAATTTAACATTTCTTTCATTGCCAGAGATCATAATCAGATAGTTGATTCACTTGCTTTGGCAGCCACACATTTCAGAATTCCAAAAAAGACTCAGTTAAGATATCCAATCGAAGTCAGAGATAGGCCTTCAGTACCAAACAATATCAGACAGTGGAGGGTTTTTGAAGATGATTTGGAAATAAAGAAGTTCTTGGATTTAACTAGAGATTTTTCAAATTCATTGATTGACCAGGACCAAGAAGATGAGGTTGGATGTGGTGATGAATATTCAGGAAATGAAATTGCTAGACTTAAAACTATTGAGTTGAAAGGAAATTTTATTCCCAAAGGTTTGGTTCCACTTGACAGGATTTTTTCAAAAGATGATACTCCATTGAAACCAACTATGAAAGCTTCAGAAGAGAATGTTGTAAACTGTAATATTGGCACAAAAGAGCATCCCAGGATGGTGAAAATTTCAAAATCTCTGTCACCTAAACAAAGGAAAAGGTATGTCAAATTACTGAAGGAGTTTGCTGATATTTTTTCTTGGTCTTATGAAGACTTAATAACCTATGATACCATTATTATTCAGCATAAGATTCCTTTGAAACCAAATGTCAAACCTTTTAGACAAAAATTAAGAAGAATTAATCTTGCTTTATTTCCAGCCACAGAGAAGGAGGTCAAGAAATTATTGGATGCAAAAATCATTGTTCCACTTAGATACTCATCTTGGGTGGCTAACTTGGTCCTAGCAAGGAAACATAATGGAGAGATAAAATTATGTGTAGATTTTTCATAATTTGAATATATCTTCATTGAAGGATAATTATCCATTACCAAAAATTGCAAATCTTGCAAAAGGTGGTAGATGCCCAGATAATTTCAATGGTTGATGGATTCTCAGGCTACAATCAGATAGCTATGCATCTAGATGATAGGGAGAAAACAACTTTCACTACCCCTTGGGATACCTTTACGTATGATAAGATTCCATTTGGTTTGATGAATGATGGGGATACCTTTCAAAGAGCTATGGATATAGCCTTTGTTGGTGAAAGGGAAAAAATTGTGTTTATTTGGATGATATCACAGTATTTTCTCAGTCAGATGAGGAACATTTAAGACATCTCAAGCAAACCTTTTTGAAATGTAGGAAATTTGGAACATCACTAAATCCTAAGAAGTATCATTTTTCTATTCAGGAGGGTAAACTTTTGGGACATCTAGTTTCAGCAGACGAAACTAGAATAGATCCTAAAAGAGTTAAAGCAATTCTGAAAATCAGTCTTCCAAGAAGTAAAAAAGATGTTTAATCATTTATTGGAAAAATAATTTTTTTGAGATGGTTTATACCAAATTTTGCTGAAACAATAAAGAAAATAACATCTATGTTAAGGAGAGATCAAGAGGTGAAGTGGACAGAAGAAGCCAAAGATTCATTTAAGAAGATAAAAAAGGCCCTTAGAGAAGCACCAGTGTTGGTGAGCCCAGATTGTTCAAAATATATATTGACCTTTTCTTTTGCATCTCAGGATACAGTAGCTACTGCTTTATTACAAAAGAATGCAGATGGACTAGAGCAGCCTATTGCTTTATTTAGTAAGACTCTTAGAGATTCATAATTGAAGTACAGTACATTGGAGAAGCAGACATATTCATTGGCAAATGCATTGAAATTTTTTAGGATTTTTATTCCACATTCAAAGATCGTTGCCTATGTACCTAATGCTGCTATAATGCTGATAGTGAAGAAAAGAGGGGGATATGGATTTTGAAAATTATGGAGTATGATGTGGAGATCAGACCTACTAAGCTGGTAAAAGGACAAGGTTTAGAAAAACTATTGGCTGATTCAAATTGTGAGGCTCTTGGATTTCATTTGATGGTAGAACAACCAATATAGGAAGAGTTGAAAACATGGAAAGAGAAAGAACAGATCACGTNAAACTATTTTTTTGTTTGTATTTTCGACATATCTCCCTGTGTTTTTACTCAAATTTCGATCGGGAGAGCTCGTTGGATGCGGAATTAAATTCTGCATCCAACGAGTACCCACTCGAGATACTTTTGATGGACCTCGCTACCCAAAAAACAAGAAATACCTGAAAAAACATGATGATGATGTCATCATCATGCTTTTTCAGGTATTTCTTCTTTTTTGGGTAGCGGGGTCCGTCAAAAGTATGCCAAGTGGGTACTCGTTGGATGCGGAATTTAATTCTACATCCAACGAGCTCTCCCGATTGAAATTTGAGTAAAAAAGCAGGGAGATATGTCGAAAATACAAACAAAAAAAGTAGTTTTTTTTTTATACCTATCCCCAAATTTATATTAAAAAGGTGTTTAAAACCTATACGCTATTTCAAATTTAAAGCAATTTCATTGGCTAACACATGATGAGCTAGAATTTGAGTTAAAGTTAAAAGGCCCATTTTGAGTTGAAATTTCCTCTAATGTGGATAAGTACGCAGACTCAGAATGGTATGCTGATTTAGTTCATTTTTTATTGTATTTACACTGTCCTGTACATTTAGACAAGAAGGAAGCTAGATCACTAAAATTGAAGGCCACTAAATACTGCATAATAAATCAGCAGTTACATTGGAAGGATCTAGGAGGAATATTGCTCAGATGTTTGGAGAAGCCTGAAATTGAAGAAGTGATTTCAGAATTACATGAGGGTTCATGTGGAGGTCATAAATACTGGAAATCCACTGCTTATAAAGTTTTAAGATTTGGATATTATTGGCCTTCTTTGTTTTCTGATGTATATTAGCAAGTTAGAGCCTGTATTCCATGTCAAAAGTTTGCTGGTAAACAAAAACTTGTGTCTCTACCTTTGAATCCCATTGTTGTAAATGCTCCTTTCCAGCAATGGGGTCTGGATTTTATAGGTGAGATTAATCCTGCTTCTTCTGGTCAACATAAATGGATACTTACAGGTACTGATTGTTTTACAAAATGGGTGGAAGCCATTCCTACAAGGAATGCAACTGATAAGGTGATCATTAATTTTATTGTCCTAAGACATTGTCATTAATTTTAGAGTAGGTTTGGTTGTCCTAAGACATTGTTGACTAATAATGCTAAGGATTTCAAGTCTAAAGCTATGGTTATTTTTTGTGAGAAAAATGGGATTGTTTTGAAGCATTCTACATCCTATTACCCTCAAGGGAATGGATTGGCAGAGTTAACTAATAAGAATATCATTCAAAGCATTAGAAAGTTGTTAATGTAGAACAAGAGATCATGGGATTCAATGCTGAAGTATGAACTCTGGGCATACAGGATAACTACCAAGAAAGCCATTGGTTCATCCCCTTTTCAGTTAGTGTATGGAACTGATGTTGTTTTTCCAATTCAATTAGGTATTCCAGTTATTAAATTTTTTCAGAATAGTCAGGAAGAGCCTAATGATATTCAAAGAAGAATCTTTTCATTGATTGAATTGCAGCAAGAATGTGAGGCTTTAGTTGAAAAATATCAAGTTTACAGCAAAAAGATTAATGAAAAGTTTGACATAAAGGTAAATGAAGACACATTTTCTTATGGAGACATGGTACTTAAGTGGGATGCCAGAAGAGAGCAAAAGGGTAAGCATGGAAAATTTGACAACTTATGGCTTGGTCCTTTTATGATTTCAAAAAAAATGGAAAATAATACCTTCATACTTGAGAGCATCGAAGGTGAAGAATTGTCCAATCCTGTGAATGGACGATTACTCAAACACTTTTACAGTTATTGAAGGTGAAAGAATTGTCATTCATTGTATATATCAGCGTGAGATAAGTAGAATAAATACTCCATAGCCTAATGGAAATTTTGCAAAATAGTGGGTAGTTTCAGTTGAGATGGTAGAAGGAACTGATCTACAGGTTCTTGAAACCTCACAAGGAGGATTTCATCCCACAGCAGGAGCTAGATGTTATAACTAGATATTGTTCCTGGTTGATGTGTGCATTTTTTGAAATATTGATTTCCTATTACTTTACATTTTTTAGTTGGTTTTGAGGTCTCATAGTGGTAAGTACATTTTGTTTGATTTTATGCTTATAATTGTTTTGATATATTTCATTTTATTGGTTTTAAAGTTTTCTTTGGGATTATTAAGTGTTACATATCTTTAAAAATCTGAAAAGCTTATAATAAATTTTATTCCAAGCTTTATCTTTATGACCTTATCCTCGTTTTTTAGTCATTTTTCAAAAAAAATTACAAGGGAGATTCTTGTAGTGCAAAGTTAAGAGTCAATGTAATAAGGCACCACAAGAATCTCGAATCATTGGAAGAAGTGGTGGATAATAGTGGCTATTGTGAGGAGAATATTGGAAGGTTACAAACAATTTTTGAAGACATAATGATGCATGTTCATGACCTCAGTCCATAATCATGACAAGTGTATCAGGACGTGTAGAGATTACTGGGAAAATCGTGATTTGGATTGACATGATTTTGATTATGTAAGGATTATTGGGAAAATCATGAGCCTTCCTATCACATTTTTTCTGGTTATTTTTATTGTTGCAAGGAAGGAGTTTGAATATTTTTGAAGTTTCTTGAAGAAGTATACAAGCAAGTTACGGGGCAGAGATGAAGAAAAGTGGAAAGACTAATAGATACGAACTTATTGATACAAATTGGGAAAACATTTTTCCTGACTGTGGAACATTGTTTAAAAAGGCAGGATGGTTCAATTTCTTCAAAAGAATCACAGGTTTTAATTCATAAGTATCATATCGTTTTGCCCAGGGTTTCATTAAGGATACAGTTACATTTGATACTCTTAAATTCGAACTGACACAAGAGTTGATAGAAGAATCTACATGTATATTAAGAGATAGAGAGACATGGTTTAAAAATATTCCTTTAAGCTTTAACCCAAAATATTTCTTGTTCCCAGAAATTGAAGCCCTAGATTAGGGAAAAGGCGTTCAGTTGGACAAATTCAAGCCGGAGTGGAAAGAAGCTATTGGAATATTGCAGAGCTATGTTACATTATGTTACATGTAAAGGGAGGTTTGCTTTGGTTTTCAAATACCATATTAGGTTTTTGCAACATCTAAATCAACAGTCGAGGATGAACTTACCTTTCTTCTTCTTGAAAAGTCTTCAAAAATTGTCCAACATAATTAAAGGGCATATGGATCATACTCACCAATCTGTTTTTCATCATGGATTAATAAAATTAATTATTTGCACATTCTTGCAGAAGAAGAGTAGAAGTTGGGATCATTTTTTGTTCTGGTCAGGCTTCCCTAATGAAAAATAATATCAAGTGAAGAAGAGCCTGATGAACAAGCAATTTGGTTTTGCTAAAAGGTTCAAGAAAGAGTTAACGAATGAGCTGGTACAAGATAATGTTCAAGAAAATTGTTCATGTGAGGGATTTGAAGAACCTGTGGATGAAGATGTAAGAGAAATGCTTGATGGTAACTCAGAGCATGTTTTGAGGAATGATGAAAAGGAGCAGAGATTTGTTTCATATCATGAGGGGAAGTTAGATTTAACAAAGAAAAAGGAGAGTTTCATATCTGTACAGGAAAGCACAACAAAGGTTCTTGCTATAGATGAAATGAGGAATGAGACTTTACAGGTTTCAAATGTAAAGTTTCAAAGGAAAGCTCATGTACAGATGAAAGAAGTAAATTGGAGGCCAAAAACCAGAGTAAAAAAAAAACTTAGACTTAATATGAAGAGGATCTTAAACCCTAAATTAAGGAAATAAACGATTACTGAGATTGAAGATTCTTTAACTAAAGAAGATACAGAAGATGAAGAAGACCTGAACTCTCAGGAAGTTTATATTGAGGAAGAACATTCAATGTTATTAGAGTCATCTCCAGGAAGAGATAAAGTTTCAGAAGAGCCAAACACTTTCAGCATTGAATGAGTTGTCTTCAGAGGTTTCTGTTGTACAAGAAACATTTAAATATAGAGAAGAATATGACCTAATTTTTAAGAAAATAGATATCCCATGTCTGTGAGATAAAACTTCTACATTACAGGGAGGAATGTACATAGATTCATAAACTGAGAACCTTAAGAAAACTGTGAAGCAATACAAATATCAGATTGGTTTTCCTAGTGAGACTAATGATGGATTAGTAATGACTAATAGAATACTGAGAGAGGACCTTGATGATATCAATACACACTATCACGAATTGATAGCTATCTCAAAAGAGGCCTTGAAGAGAGAAAGACAGGTTCAGAGCTAGGTTGAAGAATTAAACCAAAAAGTTCAAAGTGTGACCCAACAAAATGAGGTGTTATGAAAGAGGATTAAAAGTTTAGAGACAGAGAAATAGTGAAACATAAAATGGTCACATGCTTTAGAAGAAATTTTGATGTATTTGTAACTTTGGAATGTATTCACTTGTATATCTTATGTATTGTACCCCGATGTTTATTCTGGGAAGTATCTGTAATGTAGTTGAGTCATGTCATGCCCCGATGTTCCGATCGGGAGATTCAATAATGTAAAACAGTCATGTAAAGTCATTGAGGTCAACCCTCCATTGTAATTCAGGGCAATAGTCCCCACAATGGAGTCAAGGTGTTGATCAGAGGGAAAAGTCTTCACAGTTCTGGGGCACTAGGGTTATTAGACTCTCCTAGAGATGCCAGCCTTGGTCACTGATTGTTAAGTGAGGCTGACATGTTGGAGTGGACATTAAGTGAACAAAAGAATATAAATAGAGAGTGAGCCTCTCTATTTAGCACACACACTCACTCACTGGGGCACATGAGTGAGAGAGGAAAATCTCTCTCAAGTGAGAGAGAGAGAACAACTATGGAGATCATATTTTTTGTCTTTGGGTTTTATTGCTTCCATTGGTGCTCATTCTATCTCTGAGGAAGTTGCGGGGTTTTCTCCTTCATGGTTTCCCTGAGGAAAATATCTTGTGTCTATTGTATTTTGTGTTTATTGCTGTGTATGTTATTCTCTTAGATAAGATTCAAGATCATATTGCTTAAATGTTAAAAATATAACATGGTATCAGAGCTAACCTGGGAAAAATACACTGTGTAGCTGTAGAAGCAAGGGATTCTTACTTTTTGGGTCTCTCTCCACAATCCATCAGCAAAAGGAGGCTAGGCTAACTCTCCATTGAAGGGTGCATATTTTTGTCGAAGTAGAATTTGATTCCGAGCATTTCAGTTTTTGCTGCAGGAAATTAGGGCTTTTTACAGAAGAGGAATTTTTGAGTGAGCCCCGCATAGGATTACTCTCTTTATCAAAATAGAAGTTTAGAGACCTGGGTCAATATTTTTGAGTGGGTGAAACTCTAAGAAAGTCAAACCCTAGTTTTTCCCCAAGCCTGAAAAACCCTAAAATACTGAAACTGATAGTTTTGGTAGATTCATTATATCTTAAGATTGGAGAAGGCTTAGGTGCCAAAACTTTAACAGGTCGAAGATAAAGTCCTGATGTACACTATACCCAGGTTTTAGCCTTAGATTCACTATATGCTAGGAGATATGATTCCTCCAAGTTAGGGCTCCAGCCACTCCCAGGATTCCTCCCCAAACAAGACACTTGGGGAGAATTGCTATATCTCGGGCTACGAAGGTCCAAATTAAATTTATGAAGATGTTCTAGAAAGGACATGGACTATACTTTATGTGGTCAAAGTTTTAGACCAGTCATGAAACAGGTCACCTTGGGAAAAATCTCATAAGTCCCATTGGGTGAAACCAATTTTGCTGAAACTTGTCGTGTTGGAATAACGACAGACGAAACTACCTTAGTATGAAATTTAAGACATAGAGGAGTATTAATTTCGGAGATACCGTAGAAACAATATCAGGAATTTCTGTAGAAGACAATTGGTAAACTAGGTCTTCCTGTTCTGGGAGCTTCCCTCCACTGTTTTTAGAAAAGGAGTACATTGGACAACTCACCTTGAAGAGGTCTATCTTTCTATCCAATCAGATCTGAAAGATTCCAAGTTTTGAAAATTAGGGTTTCTTTGACAAACCCTAGATCAGCCAGCTCCGGAACCATGATGGACACCTCAAATTGGTAAGATCTAATATTTTGGTATTTACATTTGAGGTTCTTATTTCAAAATGTCTAATCACACGAGCTTGATGACAAGCTTGGTGAAATTGAAAACTTCCAAACATGGAAGTATTAGATCTCACTCGTTCTTGAAGAAAATGAATTCGACACCTACATAAGTAGAGAGGTTCTAATTCTAGAGGTAGATGAGGCTAAGAAGCCTTACACAAGAAGAACTTGCTCAAGGACAAGAAGATCATTGCTGATTCAATCAAGGATCACTTTATACCACAATTGTCTTCCCTAAAGAGACCGAAAGAGATGTTTCATTCCTTGACCAAGCTATTTGAAGGGAATAAAATAAATCGAAAGATGACTTTGAGAAAACAGTTGAAGAATGTGAAGATCCATAATGCAAAGACCATACAGTTATACTTTAAAAGGGTCTCTCAAACCAAAGAACAACTTGAAGTGGTAGAAGAAGAAGTGGAAAATGCATAAGTTGTGATAACCACCTTGAATGGCCTCCTAGGATCATGGGATTCATGCATTGAAGGAATGTGTTCCAGAAGGAAGTGATTACTTTCAGCAAACTCTGGAAAGAGCATACAAAATAAGAAGCTCGACTCATAATCAGAGAAGAGGAAAGGGGAGCAATTGAAGATCAAGCTCTCACAATTTAAAGAAGATCCCTCAAGTGATGAGGAATATGAAGGAATCAATTCTTGAAGAGCCTCTTATCCAACTTAAGCATTTGGATAAGAAATGATGATGTCATGAATGAAGAAGATGATGAAGCGGAAGGATCAAGAAGGACTCTACCCATGAAACAAATAAAGATAAGTATTTCATTGTCATTTCATGATATTGATTTGTTATGCATTTGTTTATATTCAGTTGATGTATTATGCATGATAGAATGTTTGCATTAATGACAGTATACTACTACTATGCATGTGATGGGTAAGTAGCTCATGGTGTTATACAAATCTCCATTTCTACTTATCTAGAATTAATCCTCTTTGCTGACATATTGGATTAGTTCACAATATCAATGTTGTCATGGTAGAGATGGAATCCATCTAGAAAGTTTCCATGAGATATGGATGAATGTTGTATTGGCTAAAATAGTTGCATGATCATGTATTTATGCATAATAATTTTTCATTATGAATATACCTTATGAAATGTTTCTAACCATAAAAATAATGCATTTGATTTGTAGGAAAGATCACGTAAAATATCCTACAAGAAAAGAAGGATGAGACTTGTTCTGAAGAACAAGTGACGATAGTTCAAGATGAAGAATAATATGACGAATGCAGTGACATCATTGATGCAAAACCTTCCAGCTATGAAGAAGTAACCAAGAAGAAAGGGAAGACCAGTTCAAGAAGAGTGATGTCTAGGATGCAATATTGAGACCTGAAGGGATGTTCGTAGTTCCATCATGCAGTAGATGGAAACATCGTGGGATACAAGGAAAGATTCGTAGCACGAGGCTTCTCACGAAAAGAAGGCATAGACTATGAAGAGACATTTGTAGCCAGTGGGAGTTGAGACACATGAAAGGAAGAATCATGTGTGCAAATGAAAGAATCCCTTGTACGAGCTCAAAAGACACCCATGGGATAGCACTTACATGAAGAGCTTGAAGATCACCTAGAGTGATGAAGATCTTAACCTTTGCTATAGGTTGAAGATGGAAGCATATAGAGGACGACAAGCTCATAGATGGGTGCGAGAAGAAATTTTGAAAAGGTTCAAGATAGAGGATCTTGGTATCCAGTGAGCCTAGATGGATACATAGAATATTAGTAGCAGAGGAAGCTACTTGTCACTTCAGTACAAAATGTTTCAGTGAATAGAGTACAAAAGACAGAGGGAGTACGATGATCCACTTCAAAGGGAGTGACTACTGAAGATCCCGAGGTTTGACATGGTACAACAGGATGGATAGATTACTGATGACTCTAGGATTTACTAAGAGTAAAATGGAATCTAACCCTTGCTTCAAGGTTGAAGGCGGAAGACCAGTGATGCTCCTGTTATATGTCGATGACTTGTTCCTGAAAGAAAAGAGGAACTCATTAAAGTTGCAAGGAGACTTGCTGCCAAGTTCGAGATGAAGGACTTGGGTATGATGCACTACTTTCTAGGCATAGATGTGTGGCATAATGCAGATGGAATTTCCATGGGACAAAGGAAGTATGCAGTAGAGATCCTGAAGAGGTTTGAGATGATAGACTGCAAGGCCATGACCACACCTATGGAATCGAACTTGAAGCTATTGAGTGTTGCTTCATCAGAGATGGTTGATGCCATGATGTATCGTTAGATGATTTGTTCCTTGATGTACTTGACAAATACGAGACCAGATATTTTCTTTGCTGTGAACACTTTAAGACATGTTCACCTAATGGTTGCAAAGCATGTAGTGAGGTACCTAAAGGGTACAGTTGGGTATGGGCCCAAGTATGAGGCGAATAAAAAGATTAACCTGGAGGGTTATGTGGATTCGTATTGGGAAGGAAGTGCCATTGATAGGAAGATCAATTTGAGGTGCTAATTCAGTATGAGATCAGGTGTGATCTCTTGGTTTGGCAGGATGGATTCCTGCATGGCACTAAGTACAACTGAGGAAAAAGATGTTGCCACTTTCTATTTGGGAGGTACTATGTTTCTTTTGAAAACTACTATTTGATTTGATTGATCTGACTTGCATTTTTGTATGATGCAAAGAGGAGAAGTGAAGCTCCAGTTTGTGATCCAGATCAAGATCTCTCAAAAGAGGGAGTTCTAGCATAGCTACTAAGACAAGTTGTCTAAGCATAAATCCTGGCAAAGCTCTTAGGTTGATCAAACGTAATTGGTCCTGTAAGTTTTCCTCGGATGCAATTGGTCTTAGCAAAGCTTGTAGGTTATCCTTGGATGTAATCAGCCCTAATGTGATTCTATGCTAGAAATGGCCAGAGTGAAGTTTCATCACTTCAGGGAGAAGATTGGTGTTCTCCAGATCGAGGTTCCTTCCAAGGGGAAGTGATGACTCTGTGAGCCATTCTGACATGGTGAGAGGATTGGTTCCTTCCATGGTCATATGTAAGTGAAATATATGCTCTGATATGATTGTGGGTTGTGTTACCACATGATCATTGTAGAGCCATTCTGATGTGATTGAGGGATGTGTTCCCACATGATTAGATATAAGTGTTGAAGGCCGTTCTCTGGGATAATTGAGGAACCTGGTCAGTTACTAGGAATAATCAGCCTAGATCTGAGAGCCATTCAAATGTGACTGTGGGATGTGTTCCCACATGATCAGATGTAAGTATAGAGCTCTTCTAACATGCTGGATTGGTTCCTCGCATGGTTAGATGTAAGTGCAGGGTCCTTCTGACATGCTGGATTGGTTCCTCGCATGGTCAGATATAAGTGTAGAGCCCTTTCGACATATATTTTGGATTGGTTCCTCGCATAGTCAAATGTAAGTACAGATCCTTTATGACATAGATGACTTGATTGGTTCCTCTCATGGTCAGATGTGAGTGCTGGGCCTTTTTGACATAGATGAATCGATTGGTTCCTCTCATGGTCAAATGTGAGTGTTGGGCATGCCTTTCTAACATGGATATTGGATGTGTTCCTCGCATGGTCAGATGTAAGTGCTGGGCGGGCTATTATGACTTGGTGTTAGATATAAGCATTGAAGAAGACCTACATGGAGGCCATGCCTACAACCAGCATGAAAAAGGGCTGGCTCTATAGAACTTCTGGTGATGAGAAGAATGAAGAGATAACACTATTTGATTGAGATAGCGGAATAAGTGATGATGATGATGATCCAGTAATGATCCAGATCAAGTGATGATCCATACTTGATGATGATCCAGATGATACAAAGAAGAAGATTTGTGTTGATAAATTGTGTCGAGAGAATACCTTCCTAGTTAAGAGGGAGTGTCGATGTATTTGTAACTTTGGAGTGTATTCACTTGTATATATTATGTATTGTACCCCGATGTTTATTCCGGGAAGCATCTGTAAGGTAATTGAGTCATTTCATGCCACGATGTTCTAATAAGGAGATTCAATAATGTAAACAAGTCATGTAAAGTCATTGAGTTTAACCCTCCATTGTAAGTCGGGGCAATAGTCCCCACAATTGAGTCAAGGTGTTGATTGGAGGGAAAAGATCTCACAGTTGTGGGGCACTAGGGTTATTAGAATCTCCTAGAGATGTTGGCCCTGGTAACTAATTGTTAAGTGAGGCCGACATGTTGGAGTGGACATTAAGTGAACAAAAGAATATAAATAGAGAGTGAGCCTCTCTATTTATCACACACACACTCACTCACTAGGTTGCATGAGTGAGAGAGGAGAAGCTCTCTCAAATGAGAGAGAGAGAGAGAACGGCTGTGGAGATCATCTTTTCTGTCTTTGGGTTTTACTGCTACCATTGGTGCTCATTCTATCTCTGAGGAAGTTGCGGTTTTTTCTCCTTTATGGTTTCCCCGAGTAAAATCTCTTGTGTTTATTACTGTGCATGTTATTCTCTCAGATAAGATCCTAGATCATATTGCTTAAATGATAAAAATGTAACAAGGAATTGCTTTGTTCATAGAGGCAGCCAAAAATCTATGAATGCTTCTAGAGACCAAGTGTCAAGTAGTTTAGTTTGTGATAGTTAATAGTTTATTATAATTGAAAATACAACTACTTTTGTAATTGTTTCGAACTCAGACCTAAAAATTAGCTTTGAAAGTTATGTAACCATTTTGGTTGGAAAAGGATAAAAGTAGGAAATGAAATAGAAGTAGGGTTCGAATTTTGTACAAGAAGAGACTCTAGTGCTGGATTTATTACAAGCGAAGACTCACGACTCTTATGTAAGTTTGAAGACTGATATTGATTTTATACATACTGATAAGCCATTTTATATGTCATGCTAGTTTATTTATGATCTGTCTAATCACTCAATGTACAACTTCATTTCTTGTTTAATGTTTTTACTCATGCAAATGTTTGTATGTGTGGATGAAATTAATATTATATTTGTAATATTTATGGTTTATTTTTATGTGTTTGATCCCCAATTCTTCATACTAGTTCATGATTCAGTACTTGTGTTAGCCTGTTGATATTTTTACCTTCTTTTTGGAAAACTTTCAAAACAAAACCATTAAAAACCAATTTCATTTTGTTTTATTTTTGAGATTGCGTTAGCTTGTTCTTGTGGTAGTCTAGGAACAATTTCTAGCACAAACAAGTTCTAAAAGTAGTTTAAAAAATGTCTTCATCTTTGATCTGTACCTGATGGTATCTGGACCTTAGATCCATTTTGGATAATATTGTTTCCCATTGGAACTAATCAAATAGATCGTCTATCTGGGGTAAAGGATATCAATTTTTAATAGTCAGTTTATTTAATTATTGATAGTCTATGAATAATCTTAAAGTTCCATTTTTCTTCTTTATGAATAAGACCAGTGCTCTCCAAGGGGAAACACTAGGTCGAATATACTTTTTATCAATTAATTCCTATAATTGTGATTTAAGTTATATAATTTCTATTATATTCATCCGATACAGAGCTTTCGAGGCTAGTACCGCTCCTAGTATTAGATCAACTATAAGTTCTATGTCTCTTTTTGGAGGTATTCCAAGGACTTCTATTGAAAAGATGTCTTTAAAATATTTTAAGATAGGTATATCCTCTATTTTATGTTTTTTATCATTATATTTTTCATCCATTACATAGACTGCAAATAGTTTACATCCCTTACGCACATATATTTTCATTTGTAAGGATTACATTTCTTTGATCATAACCTTTCTGGGAATTCCTTTTACTTTAATTGTATTTCCACTATCATCCATGCATGCAAAATTTTTGTCATAACAATTCAACATGAATTTTTGTTTTTCTAACCAATCCATTCCTATAAGTATATCATAGGAACCTAATGGTAAAATATTCAGATCAACATGCATATTTAATTAATTCATTAATATTTCAATGTTTTTCACATAATTAGTGATTGTACATTTAGTACCTGTGGCTAATTGTATGAGCCAATATTTTTCAATTTTTTTTCTTGTACTAATTTATATATTTCAAAAATCCTAGGTGATATATAACTCAAACTTCCACCTGAATCAATTAGTATGGAAATGGGTTGAATTTTTATCATACCTTCGATCTCGACCATTGAATTTTTATGGTCTACTTGTCGATTCTCCAATGTAGCACTGATTATGGGCATGCTTCTCGTCATATCTCCAATCGTAATAGCTTCTTGAATGGAGTGAACATTATTAAAGTTTTTCTTTCTTATAGGTAAATCATTAAAATAATGTGGCTCGCCACATTCCCAACATTTTAAGGGTTCCCTCTATGCAGTGTTTTTATTAAATGTGGTGGGAGGTTCTCTTTCTTTTGCTACAGATTTTTTGTGGTTTAAAACCTTTATAATTACTGCTTTGATACCCTTTATAATTATTCCTAGTATTTTTGTACAACTTAGTATTCTTCTTTCTTGTATCAAAATTATCACGTCTTTTAGTTTTCCAATTATGTACATTTTCCCTTTTATTCTTATTTTGATCATAACATAAATTCGCTTTGCTCATTGCTTCTTCCAACATCTTCGGATTGTCATACTCAATACTCTCTTTAAACATAATAGGCAAGCAACTAAGAAAGCATTGTATTTTTGGTTTTTCATCTATTATATATGGTACATAATGAATCAGACTTAGGAGTTTACTACAGAGTTCCTTTATGGCCATAGCACCCAACCTTAACTTGTAGAATTCCTTTGCTTTTTCTTCATAGTACTATTATGAAAGATACTTTCATTTAATGTGTTTTTTAAAGGGTTTCCATGTTATGAATAATTCTTTTATACCTTTTACCTTTTTTATATCTCTCCACCAAATATATGCTTTTCCAGTTAAGCTAGATATGGCCATTTTCTCCTTCAGTTCATTAGAATAGTTATAGATCTGGAATTATGTCTCCTTCATAGAGAACCGGGATTCCACATATTCTCCTTTCTTGATCTCACCGTTAAACATAGGAGGTTTACCTTTTAAAATTCCTCCTAAATCTCTTCATAGGGTTTGTACTTCTATTTTTATTTTTATTACTGTCACTACTTTCACTGGAATATCGATGTTTTTCTATGTGGTGTTTGGCTGATTCCACACTGGAAGTTTCAGTCCCATGACTAGAAAATTCCAGCTTCCTTCCCTTATGCTTGTAAGGTGTATATTTGGCCATATTAAGTTTAGGTTCTTTGTGTTTATATTTTTCATTACTATGTATTTTAGACAACAAAATATTATTTAGTTCTTCTTGTTCCTTCATAATTCATTCATTAGCTTCCCTAACTCTTTTTAATTATTATCTTAGTTCTTTAACAATTTGTTGTAACTCTGATGGGTTATCGTTTCGACTCTCATTAAGGTTTACCCAAATTTCACCATCCCTTAGATTACCCTCTTCATTTTTCACAAGATTTATAGGATGGGATTCTTCTTCTACAGACATTCCTACATTTGCCATAATTTCCTGCAAAAATAAAGTTATCTTTTTGTTCCTGTTTCGTAAGAGAATCAAACCATAATAATTTTTTTTTTTTTAACAGCTTTAGTGTCGTGCTGGTTCAAGCCAACTGTTGTAACCATGCTCTGATACCATTCTTCCATGAACCTCTAAATTCCACAATTTTTTGTTTATACTCATATAAATATATAAAAAACATCTTTATGTTCCTAGCATGTAATAGTTACTATAACATGACTAAGTCTGTTGTTTCTTTGTATAATCACTTACACAATTTCTAAGCTGCTCTTTGAAAGGTTGCACAGACTGTGGATGTTTACAAAGTTAGTGGCATTATGACATCATACCTGAAGGTGATGTTTTGTTCCTTTTACATTTATCTTGTTATAGGTTTTCTAAGGATTTCTTATCCACAAGGCTAAGTCTTGGTCTTCAATTCTCACCTTAAGTAATAAGAATTGATGCTTTAGTTGCATATGACAATATTTGGGAGGCTATGGGTATAGTATTGATCCCATCATTTAAATGTATTAATGCTTGAAGGACCCAAGGTATAACCTTGGTCCTAAAGCACAAGGTTATAACATATATCAAGGTTATTGCATTGATTTACTATTTTATACAAATATGCGTCTATGGGGGTCATACCATAGTATACCCTTGGTTTAATACAATTATTGACATGTTAAGATGGTTTTTTTTTTAAATTTTTGTTCTTTGGTTGACTTGTGCAATAAAGTGTTTTCTTGACTGTGAGTTGACAACGCAACCATGATTTTAAGGCTCGCTAGGGATTTAATCTTGATCGTCCACCTGTAAAACATGATTGCCACCGTTTTTGTATAAGGATTAATGTGTCTTGGTTTTTTTGTTCGAGCACCTCAATTGTAGTTATTCAGCCTGCAAACTCTTGGGAGTGAAGGCTCTACCCTCATTGCGATTTTGTAAGGCTGTTGGTGTAAAATATTTCCATCTATTAATGGAATTCTTCATGGTTGCTTCTCAAGGTATAAAGGATGGCCGCCGATATACAAAGATTTCTCATTGTTGTGACTCATACCCGACCACCTTCTTCATCCTCGAACTTCCTTTTACTAGGTAAGGAGAAATTCTTTTTAACTCTACAATTGTTTGTTACTATGTTTTTCATGAACTCTCCAGTCATAGGGACCGATGTTTAAATTATTTCTTGTAGGTAGAGGAGGGATAAGGGAATCTAAGAGGAGTCAACCCCTAACCCTCTCTACATTTCAAACAAGGTAATGGAAGACTATACTTGTTTTACAGTGTTCAAATATTTTCATAATTATTATGGTTATGCCTGTGGGCGAATGATTGCAGGTTTGGGAGAGGTGGTGAGGATGGCGATAGGGCCACCTCCTCCCAGGATCGCGTCTTAAAATTCCAAGTTAAATATGATTCCTCACTTTGTCTAGTTGCTATTTTTTATTTACACTTGTTCACTGATTGACCTAGGTTTCTTTTTGCAGGTGGCTCTTGGCTGAGATTTGGAGCTGTGAAGAAAGTTCAAGCATTCTCCTTCTTGCAAGATAAGTTTATTATGAACTGGTTTAACCCTTAGGGGTTTTAAATCTATCGAATAGAGGGCTTCTAGCCTCTCTGTTAACATTTGTTTTGAAACTTTTTTATGTGTATGTTTCTTTGTACTATGGGTTAAAATATTATTGTGGGTGCCATCGTGGATGGGCTTACCACCACTTTGGTTAACCTGTAAACTTATTTCAATATTGGGGTTTTTAATAGATGGTAGATGCCACTGTTTATAGTCTTACAACCACAATGATTTCAATTCCATTTTGTTTAACATTTGATATTAACAAAGTAATACGACCCTTAGGGTCTATGCCCAATTCTTATTTATGTGTTTTGGTATTTATGCATCTCAAGAAGTTTAATATAATAACTATCATGATTTTAATTCTATGAATTATCTGGAATGAATTCTCTTGGTCTATACTATTAAATCGTATGGGTTTGGATATTATTGATTGATAGTTTTTTGTTATTAGATTTAATTTTACACCAAGGCTGCGATCTACGATGGTCTTACTGCCGCTTATTGAATTTGATTGATTCATTGTTTTTAAAGAGGATTTGTATCCTATAGATTATATTTGGTTTTTAAAAGGTAAGGATTAAGGAATGGTTTAGCTGTGTGATCAAGATAAATGTTGAAAGAAATCATGGTAGTAGATCCAAACATTTATGTTTATACCTTTGACTTAGTCGGGGACTGCTACTTAATTAATAGATGGGATATTTGTGATTTTCAATACTTTGTATATTTAATTATCTGTAATTTTATATAATGTTATATTTTTAACATTAAGCTAGCATTATATTAGGATCTTTAACTAAGAGAATAACAAGCATAACAATCAAACACAAGAGACAATGAACACAGTGTTTTTCCTCGGGGAAACCATAAATTGAGAAAACCCCGCAACTTCCTCAGAGATAGAATCAACACCAAAAGTAAAACCCCAAAATAGTAAGATGATTTCCCGACAGCAGTAACCTCTTTCTTCCTAGCCCCAATGTCTTCTTCTTCCTCAAATATGCGCTACAACTGAGTGTGAGTGAGTGTATGAGAAATAGAGAGGCTAGCTCTCTATTTATACTAATTCCTGACTTGACTAAACCCTACTAGGGATGACTTCACTAGGTGAGTTTAACAACCCTAGTGCCCCAAAATTGTGGTAACTTTAACCCTTGACCAATAGGAGGGTTACCCACATTGACTTGACATGACTTGATTACATTATAGAAATTCCCGATCGGAACGTCGAGGCATGAAATGACTCAATTACATTATAGACACATCCCAGAATAAACATCGGGGTATAATACATAAGATACATAAGTCAATACATTCCTAAGTTACAATTACATCAACACTCCCTCTTAACTAGGAAGGTATTCTCTCGACACAATTTATCAACACAAGTCTTCTTCTATGTATCATCTAGATCATCCTCGAGTTCTCGTCATCTTCAAGTGATATTCATCTGGATCTAGATCATAACTTGATCTGGATCATCACTCGATCTGGATCATCACTAGAACATCATCACTAGATCTAGATCATCACTGCTGGATCATCATCACTGAAATCATCATGGGTGCTACCTCATGATTCTTCTCATCACAGGAAGTTCTACAGAGCCAACCATTTTTCATGATGGGTGTAGGCCTAGCCTCCATGTAGGTCTTTCTCAGCACTTATATCTAACCCTAAGTCAGAATGACCCATCCAGCACTTACAAATGACCTTGACTTGTTAGAAAGGCATGCCCAAAACTCACATCTGACCATGGGAGGAACTTAATCCCCTCACAATGTTAGAATGGCCTATCCCTTACATCTGACCATGGAAGGAACCTCATCCTCTCCCATGTCAGAATGTCCTAGCCCTTACATCTGACCTACTCATCAGAATGGCCCAGCCCTTACATCTGACCTACTTGTCAGAATGGACCAGCCCTTACATCTGACCTACTCGTCAGAATGGCCCAGTACTTATATCTGACTAATCGTCAAAATGGTCCAAAACTTATATCTGACCTACTCATCAAAATGGCTCTGTACTCACATCTGATCATGTGAGAACACATCCCATAGTCATATCAGAATGGCCCCCAGTCCCAGACAGAGATTTCCTGGTAATTGGCCAGGTGCCTCCATTCTCCTAGAGAATGGCATCAACCCTTATATCTGATCAAGTGGGAACCAATCCCTCAAACACATTAGAATGGCCATGTGCTCACATCTGATCATGTAAGACTACATCTTACAGTCGTATCAGAAAGGCCCTCAGTCCTAGACCAAGTATTCCTGGTAACTGACCAGGCACCTCCATTCCAAGAATGGAAACAGCCCTTATATCTAATCATGTAGGAACCAATGCTAGAGTCATATCAGAATGGCTCAACACTCAAATCTGACATGGAAGGAACCAATCCTCTCACCATGATAGAATGGCTCAGTCCTTACATTTGACCATGGAAGGAACCAATCCTCTCACCATGTCAGAATGGCTCATGGACTCATCACTTTCCCTTGTAAGGAACCTCGATCTGGAGAACACCAAGATTCTCCCTGAAGTACTCAAACTTCAATCTAGCCAATGGCTTCATCAACACATCAACTATCTATTTGTCCGTCACAACATATTGGAGCTTCACTACACCCCTCTGCACCATATCCCTGATATAGTGATACTGGTTATCAATATGCTTCGAATTGTCATGGAACACAGTGTTTTCTGACAACTTCACACAACTTTGGTTGTCGCAATATATACAAGTAGCATCCAACTGGAGATCAAATAAATCAAAAAGTAGATTCCCAAGCCATACTTCCTCACAACTAGCTGAACAAGCTACGAAATACTCTACTTCAAATGTACTCCATGCCACACAGTATTTATTCCTACTAAACCAAGAGATCACACCTGATCCCATACTGAAGCAGCACCCTGAAGTGCTCTTCCTATCGATGGCACTGCTTACCCAATCTAAATCAACATAACCCTCCAGGTTAATCTTCCGACTCACCTCATACTTGAGCCCATAATCAACTGTACCCCTCAGGTACCTCAGAATATGCTTTGCAACAATCAAGTGAACATGTCTTGGATCTATGAGGAACTGGCTCAAGGTGTTCATAGCAAAGAAAATATCTCGTCTTGTGTTTGTCAGGTACATCAAGGACCCAATCATCTGACGATACATCATAGCATCAACCTCTTCTAATGAAGCATCACTCAATATCTTCAGGTTCTATTCCAATAGGTGTGGTCATGTCCTTGCAGTCCATCATCCCAAACCTCTTCAGGATCTATACCGCATACTTCCCTTGTCCGAGGGAGATTCCATCCGTATTCTACCACACCTCCATGCCTAGAAAATAATGCATCATACCCAAGTATTTCATTTTGAACTCTGCAGCAATCTTTTTTTTGTATCAGTAATCAACCCATCCATACCTGTTACAAATAGATCATCTACATATAGCAGGAGCATCACTGGGTTTCCACCTTAAACCTTGTAGTAAATGTTGGAATCTTCTTTACTCTTGGTAAAGCCCAAACTAGATAGAAAGCTGTCAATTCTACCATACCATGTCCTGGATGCCTGTTTCAAACTATAGAGGGCTTTCTTCAATCTACATACATGAGACTCCCTGTCATGTGTCTCAAAACTGAGTGGCTTCTCCACATACACTTCCTTTTCTACTACACCATTCAACAAAGCAGTCTTGACATCCATCTGGTGTATCTTCCATTTCATTACTGCAGCCAGAGCAAGTACTGATCTGGTGGAAGTGTATCTGGATATAGGTGCAAAATTTTCTTCATAATCTATTCCTTCTTTTTGGGAGAAGCCATGAGCAACAAATATTGCTTTATATTTTTCTATGCTATCATCTACAGCATGCTTGATCTTGTAGATCCATTTGGAAGTTACAACAGACTTCCCTTTTGGTCTTCGGACAATATCCCAAACATCATTCTTCATGATCGATTGATACTCTTTGATCATAGGATCCTTCCATTCTTTCCATTCTGTCGCTTCTTCATAATTGGAAGGTTCTTTATCGATGAAATCACATAATAATGCTACATACCCAGAGCAGGATCCGATCTTCTTTCTTTCTCTATGATTCTCTTTTGGAGCCCCGTATCTTTCTGCACCTTATATAGCTTCTTGTACCCAAGCAGGTTTCCTCTTATGAGGATTCTTCTCCTGCGGTGGATCTACAGGTTCTTGACGTTCTTCAAATTCTCGATCTTCTTCTTTAGTTTCTTCGTTCATGGTTGTATCATGAATTCTGGGTGCTTCTGCTTCTTCAGGTTCTTCAGCAGGTTTCTCTTTGGATTTGTTGTAAGCTGAGTCTTCATCAAATGTTACATCCCTGCTGATGTCAATCTTATTGAATCATGGGAAGTATATTCTGTAAGCCTTTGAGCTTTCAGAGTATCCCACAAATATACCCTTCTTTCCCGAAGGATCCAATTTTGTTCTCTTCTCTTTTGGAATGTGTATGTACACTGGACAACCGAATATTCTGAGATGGATGACTTCTGGTTTCTTGCTGAAAAAGACTTATTTAGGTGTCTTGTTCTCAAGTACTCTGTGTGGAGTACGGTTCTGTACATACACCATTGTTCTAGAATCCTCTGCCCTTAAATGCATAGAAAGATATTGATCATGAAGCATAGCTCTTGCAACTTCCATGATAGTTCTGTTCTTCCTTTCTGCAATCCCATTTTGTTTTAGATTATATGGAGTGGACAACTCCCTCTTAATCCCTGAGTCTTTTCATAACTCTTTGAATTCATTTGATGTGAATTCTCCACCATTATCTGATCGAAAGGTCTTGATATTATTTTCTGTGTGGTTCTCGATCAAGGCTTTGAATTCCTTGAACTTGTTGAATACTTCATCTTTGTTCTTCATGAATTAAATCCATGTCTTCCTAGAAAAGTCATCAATGAAAGAAACATAGTATACATACCTGCTTAGTGAACTTGATGAAATTGGTCTGCATACATCGGAGTGGATTATTTCCAAGATTCCTTTTGCTTTTCTCTTGCTACTTGGAAATGTCTTCTTTGTATTCTTTCCTTTTGCACATCCTTTGTAGAATCCATCATGTTTTGCTTGTATTTCTGGAAGACCTTCAATAGATTTTCTTGCAAGTGGTAGTGCTCTATAATTCACATGTGCAATCCTTCCATGCCAAATTTCATTTGGCTCTATTGTGTCATGGATCAAGGCTTGTTCTGGATGGCCCTTCAATTTGTACAGACCTCCTTCTTGTTCCCCAATTACTACTGCATCATCGAAGGTCTTTCCTTTTGGCCACATCAGAACTTGGCCATCTACAAATGCAACCCTCATTCCTTTTGCATCTAATGTAGATATGGAGAGGATGTTCTTCTTGAGTCTTGGTACAAAAAATACATCCTTCATCTTCATGGACTTTCCAGAGTCTAGATTATAGGAGGATTCCCCACTTCCTTTTATTGGATACTGGTAGTCATCTCCGAGCTTCACCTTATGAGGCGATTCATGTTCTGATAGTCTCACAAAGGAATCTTTGAATCCCGTCATATGTTTGGAAGCCCCACTGTCTATAATCCAATCATTGCTTCCATGTGTGATGTTTCCTGTGAGACAGGAAATCAAAACATATTTTTCATCACTTGAAGAATCTTCACTTTCATATCTGGTTCTCTTTGTGGAAGGTTCATCATCCTCTGCAGCATGAGCATGATGTCTTCTCTTGTTGTTTTTCTTCTTGTAAGGGTTTCTTTTGCTTTTAGGACAATCTCTGGCAAAGTGTCCCATTTCATCACAAGTATAACATCTGAGTTGGTATTTCTTGTGGGAAGAGTGCTTACCTTTAGAATGATGATGATGATGGTCCCTTCTGGGTTTCTTGGATTGAACTATGAGAGCTTGATCTTCACTTCCCATCTTTTCTTCTTGAGATGCTATCCGAGCTTCTTCATGTGATCATTCTTTGCAAAGTCTGTTGAACTTGACTAACTTCTTTCTGGCACAAATCCCTTGAATGAAAGAGTCCCATGTCCTAGGAAGACCATTCAAGGTGGTCATTACAATCTCAGTATTCTCCACTTCTTCATCTACTGCTTCTAGTTGTTCCTTGATCTGAGAGACTCTTGTGAAGTAAGACTGGATGGTCTCTGCATTCTAAATCTTCACATTCTTCAACTGGTTCCTCAAAGTCATTTTCCTGTTTATGTTCTTTCCTTCAAATAATTTGGTTAGGGCATCAAACATAGCTTTAGGTGTCTTTAGGGAGGACACCTATGGTATGAGGTGATCCTTGATTGAATCAGCAATAATCTTCTTTTCCATAAACAACTTCTTCTTGTGTAAGGCCTTAGCCTCATCTCCCTCTGGAACTGGAACCTCCTCACTGATATAGGAGTCCAACTCATTTTCTTCCAAGACCAGGGAGATCCTATACTTCTAGGCTCGGAAGTTATCAGCTCCCTCAAGATTTTCATCAAGCTTGGTATGATGAGACATATTAATTGAGAACCACAAATGGAAATACAAAAGATTTAGATCTTACCAAGTCAAGATGTCAGATCTAGATTTGGAGCTGAATTCTGCAGTGCTGGTTCAGGAGAAAATTAGGGTTTTTCTTTTCCAGAGTTCTGTCCAACCAATTGATTTGATCTTGATCCCTAACTTTGATTTTGAGGTGGAGATCAATCCATGCCTGGGCTCACTGAAAAATTCCACTTCTATGGAAAGCCCTAATTTCTGGCAGGAGTGTTGGATCCAAAACTGAAAAACCTCAGAATTGGATTCTGCTTCGACAGAAATATGCGCCCTAGGGAGGAGAGTTATTCCAACCTTCTTTTGCTGAAAAAATATGGAGAGAGATCCAAAACGTAGGAAGCCCTAGTTCCTGCAGCTGCACAGTGTCTTCTTCTCAGGTTAGCTCTAATACCATGTTAGATTTTTAACATTAAGCTAGCATTATATTAGGATCTTTAACTAAGAGAATAACAAGCACAATAATCAAACACAAGAGACAATGAACACACTGTTTTTCCTTGGGGAAACCATAAATGGAGAAAACCCCACAAATTCCTCAGAGATAGAATCAACACCAAAAGTAAAACCCCAAAATAGTAAGATGGTCTCCTGACAGTAGTAACCTCTTTATTCCTAGCCCCAATGTCTTCTTCTTCCTCAGCTATGCACTACAACTGATTGTGAGTGAGTGTATGATAAATAGAGAGGCTAGATCTCTACATTAGAGGAAATTTGGGGTCTAAAATGGGCCTTATAAGAAAAAGTGCCAACAATAAGTTCTTGTGAGTTGGAATTCAAGAACCAATAGGATTTCAATAAAATGAGTCAACCATAGTGGTTCAATTGACATATTTGTCATTAAAAAAAAACTATTTTTTTTGTTTGTATTTTCGACTTATCTCCATGTGTTTTTACTCAAATTTCGATCAGGAGAGCTTTTTGGATGCAGAATTTGATTCTGCATCCAACGAGTGCCCACACTGCATACTTTTGATGGACCCCACTACCCCAAAAATAAGAAATACCTAAAAAAATGTGATGATGACATCATCATCACATTTTTTCAGGTATTTCTTGTTTTTGGGGTAGAGGGCTCCATCAAAAGTATGAATCATGGGTACTTGTTGTATGTAGAATCAAATTTTACATCTAACAAGATCTCCCGATCGAAATTTGAGTAAAAACCCAAAGAGATATGTCGAAAATATGAACACAAAAAGGAGTTTTTTCTTTCTTCCTCCAAAATTAATAAATATTATTTTATTATTTTATCTATTATTTTATTATTTTAACTATTATTTTATTATTTTCCTTAGGAGGCCCATTTTAGACCCCAAAATTCCTCTCATGTTTATACTAATTCCTGACTTGACTAAACCCTACTAGGGCCGACTTCACTAGGTGAGTCTAACAACCCTAGTGCCTCGGAATTGCGGCGACTTTAACCCTTGACCAATGGGAGGGTTACCCACAATGACTTGACATGACTTGATTACATTATAGAAACTCTTGATTGGAACATCGGGGCATGACATGACTCAATTACATTACAGACACATCCCGGAATAAACATCGAAGTATAATACATAAGATACATAAGTGAATACATTCTGAAGTTACAATTACATCAACATATAATGCATATGCAGTTATTCCCTTAGGCCCAGATTGGTCTAGATCTAACATTCTTGATCTCTATTAGGGATTTATGAAATGAGATGCATTTTAATATGTTATAGTTCTATGAAGGCCTCTCAGCTCTTAACCCATTAAGAGAATAACTAGATTATAGTATTTTTTATTATTAGTCTATGCAGAGGAATACTTGACCATGTTATTGGATTTACTTTGTTTTGGCGATATTCCTATGAATTTGTTAAAAAGGTTAAATCATAATCTGATTCTTCTTTTTAAAAAGTTTATAGAAACATACTAGGTTGTGATCCTAAGAAAATTAAATTATACCATGTAATTTAGATATTTCGTTCAATTTTCCAAATAGTTTAATCAACACTTGATTCGGGTATGGAAGCCCAAACCGAGATTTGTTTGAAATGTTACAATTACTAAATAAGATTATTTTACATACATGAATATAAATAGGAAACAATACTTAGATTAAAAAACATAATAGGAAATTTTGAGTAGATACATACTAAGGTCAAGTTTCTATTCATATTCATAATAAATCAATATTCTATACAAATGCATAATAAATCAATAATATAAACAGATGCATAATAGATAAATATTATATGCAAATGCATAATAGATCAACATTAGTATACCGATGCATAGTAGATCAATATTATATACCGATGCATAATAGGATTTCTGCTAAAGGAAAATCATATTGTAACTAGTTTTAATCAGATAAGAGATAGGAAAAGAAACCCGGCACCGTTGTCGGGAAAACATAAATGAAATAACCGTTTCTCCAAACCAACTCCTAGAGAAGGAAAGTATCACTTTCTCTAGAAGCCCTGATCCTGTTCGTTGAACCACAAGAGAAAAATCCACTTAATGTTCCATCTCTTGCATTATAAGATTCAATTTCCCGTCCAATGCTAGCCTCCTTGTTGCTAATGGACATATTATTATATAGTATTTTTCCTAGGACTTGGTCATTTATGAGCCTCCTACTCTTTATCACTCAACAAGGAGATGTGACCTGATTTTGGGGAAGATGCCTCCTGCACCTTGAGTTCTCACTCAACAACTTCAACCACTTGTCTTTTCCTCTTGTGGATCAGAAAACACTCTTTCAACAACTATTTCATTTCTATCCCCTCTAGTATCTTTTCTTAATAAAAGAATAATCCATTACATTTGTTTTATTTTTTACTTCTTTTCAAGAATATTTTTAAAATAAAAATAAAATAAAATATTCGAAAATAATTTAATAACAATTTATTAAATCTTGGTGTATTACACACACATGCGTGAAGTTTCCAAATCTCCAATACAATGCTATTTAGAATTTATATTTAGTTATTAGTTTTCATGTACCCTTCCTATAAACATATCGAAATACTCCACTTGCCAATTAGGGATTAATTAAAATAATAAGAAAATTGCCTACTGAAAAATTATATAAATTCATATGAGTAAAATTTGTCCACTTATGGATTGGGATTATAGTTAGGTGTGAAAGGGTCCCACGGGGTGTTATTATTTCTTATTAAGTTTTCAAAATGTTAAAGAGGCACTCAAGTCAAGTTTGGACCAAATCTGGCCCATTTCCATAAAACAAGGAAATTCCATGATTTAAGGGAAGTTGTTGGAATTCTACATTAGGACTTAGATATAACTTCCCTTGAGGTGGTTCTGAGTTTTAATGATGAATATTAATTCCAATAGGTATAAATCATGTTTTTTAGCTGTAGGTGTTCCAAGGGGGGCACACTTGTAGAGGTTCACTGAAGAAATTGTCAAACCCAAGCATCTAATTTGACTAGATCTCTTGAAACGGGTTAGAAGTGGTTGATATTTTGGGAGAGCATGGTTTATTAGACAGACAGAGCTAGAGGGATGGACTTCTTCTCCATCACCCTTGAATAGCACTGGAAGGGAATGCAGATCCTGAGGGACTGTGTAGCAGAGAAGGGACTAATTCCTTGTGTTAAGTGTGGGTGGGTGTCGTAGAGGTCAGGTTAGTTCTGGTGTAGGTTTTCTTGGCTCTGTAATGAGCTCACCAGCTTAGCATTAAGCTTCTCCCAACTCCTTAACGGTCTGATAAACCTGACCATGTTGGCTTGGCTGTCTTGTTGATGGCCTGATAAACCCAACCGAGTTGGCTTGGCTATGTTTTGTGTATCCTTGGCTATGTGTAAGCCTGCTTGTTCCCTTATTCCATGGAGAATCATGCCCAACTTGGGGGTGGCAGCGCTGCTGAGATATTAAGGAGCATGCTGGCCTATGGTTGGGTGGAACGTTGCAGCGATGTAGCTGGTTGCGAATCAGGTTATTCATAAGATAAGTGCTCTTGTCCATTTTTACTTCTGCAACCATAATTTATGTTAATGAATGTAATGAACATGTTGAGTGAATGCTTGTGTGAATGTAAGTTGAATTCCACAGTGTCTGATAAATAATTGTAGCTGTGTATGATAAACAATGGCAATTGTGCATGTTTTACTTCAATGCACTTCCTTTTAGCATTCTGTTTCAGCAGTTTTATGCATGGACATGTTCATGGGGCTCTTAGCCCATGTTTTGAAGCTTGTAGTCGCGTCCTCTTCGCCGGTCGGAGGCTTGGGGACATGACACCTCCAATGGCAGGAAAATTTTTTTATATTGAAATTATTATGAGTTTACTTGAAGCAAATTCTATAGCTTGGGAGATGTGCCCCTTGCTATCCATGAGGAAGATGGTCCCGTAAACTTTCTATTGTGGAGTGGAGTACTAATATCCATTAACTATGTTTTATACATATTTTGATAGTATTGGTACCTGGTGTGTTGTGTTGGTGGAAAATCACATCTCACATTTGTTGATGTCAGGGTTTCTATGTAATTTTGGGTGTTCTAGTGAAGCAATCTTGTTGTAGAAGATCCATTGGGATCCATTGGATGAATAAAATGTTCTATGGTGTATTTTTAACTTCTAAATCAATATAATAATAAATATTGAGTTCTGGTTTTGAGTTTATGTGTCTTTGTGCATCATTGAAAATTGCCTATGCTCTTTGTGGGGTTAAATCTGACAAGTTTTCACTTTTGAATTGGAAAACCAACTTTTGGGTTTTCAAATGAAGATATGAAGGTACCTATAGGTAGGTATGAAACAATTGGACCATATCATACCCTCATTTTATAAAATAGTGGGAATTAAGGGTGGTTTTGGGAGACTTTAAAATCACCTTCCTGCGTAGTCCCAATCTAGTAATTTCCATTTCCAGATCTTTTCTTTCCAAAATAGACCTCTTAATTTTTCTACAGACTTTCCTAAATTATACCTTGTGATACTAGAGACCATATATATTCTCTAAAACCCTTCCTTAAGTTCCAAATCCTTCTACCTACCTGGACGCCAAATTTTAGTGTTTTTCTTGCCTCTTTAAGCTATTGTTCCTATTCCCTTGGTAATTTTTTCTTAGTGTTAACACCCAAAAAGTGTTCACTACCTCATCTACCCCATTACATGGCTCATTTGTCCATTTTCCCACCATATTTCCTTGAAAAACCTAAAAATCCCACTAAAAAGCCTCCAAAAGGCCTAAAATGCCTCCAAAAGGCCAAAAAACCATCTAAAAAGCCTCTAAAAGGCCAAAAAACCCCTTTTTTCCTCCAAAAATATCCAAAATTCCTTTAAAATAGCAAAAATCCCCAAAAGGGAAGAAAAAATATAAAATAATGAGGAAAAGGAGGAAAAAACCCTATACAGTTGCCCTAAACCACATGGTTTCCAAAACCATGGGCCAGCACTCCACCACTAAAAAACTATAAATAAGTGATGGATACCCCTGATTTCACATCCACAATCATAAGCATCCTTACTCTGCCAAAACAGCTCTGGAAGCCCTAGCTCACCCTTGAGCTACTTTCACCATTGAGAGCCCCTTTTGGCCCATTTGCACCATCAGAGAAGGAGAAGAAGCAGGCTGGAGCTTGGAGCAATCGTCTTGGATCACTGCAAAGAGCTTCACCAACCTTCACATCGGAGGTAATATTAATATAAAAACCATTCTTTACATTTTGTTGTTTTGTTTCATGCATATATTTAGAGTAGTTCGTTTTTCTGTTTAGCATTTTTCATTTTCATTTTACTAAACTGCTACTAAGGAGTCACTTCTCCTTAGTAGGTGCTCATTCGCACAAGCTAGGGGTAAAACCCTAGCTATAGTTTTGGCGACTCCGCTGTTTTTCTTTTGAATCTCTGTTTTTAGTTTAAAAAATTATTTAGCTTTTTCCTTTCGGCCGCCGTAAACCGTATTTTTTTCCTCTGCAGTCATGTCCCGACCGAGTCTTTCAGGCCTTTACCTGCGACCCGACCACAGCTATCAGACCGTCTCCGATGCCCTGCCGGTGGATTCAAGTCTGTTACCTGCGATCCGATCGTGGCTATTCAGCCTGTTTGCTGTGATCTGGCTGCGCCTGTCGGCCATTTTCCTACGTCCCGACTGCGACTTTCCGCCCATTTGCTGTGACCTGAACGCGGCTTTCAGCCCCCTCGCTGCGACCCGACCACGACTTTCATCCCCTTAGTTGCGACCCGACCCCATCTATCTGCCATTTTCCTACGTTCCGACTGCTTATGTCGGCCAGAACGCCGCGACCTATCCGCGCCTGTTTCCCTCAAATCCGCGGTCCGACCGCCCGATTTCGCCACAGACTCGCGGTCCTGTTTTTGAACCCAGCCCCTTTGCTGCAATATTTTCTACATCTGCACAGCCATCTATTCCACCTGCAGCCCTACTTCCTTACATCCTTTTCTGCAACATCATTTCTGTTCCATTTTACAAAATCTGTTTGAAATTTCAGCATTTTAATTCAGAAAATTTTGCATGTTAAAGTTGTGGATTCAATATTATTGTTAGAAGGTTACCCCTCTGTGTGGCACTTCTATTTTGGGTTCATCACCTCACGAGCACACACTCTATCACCTAATTCAAGTGAGCCTTAAAAAACTACTTAACTCAACCAATATTCTAACCCCACTTGGGGAACACAAAACAATCTTTGTAGTTAGGTAGGATTGGGGGGATAGGCTTCCAATAACACCCCTCGGTTACTTACACTTGAGACATAGCTGTTGTCCAATTAGGGAACCAAAATCCCCTAGTACTTTTTGGCACGGTCACCACCAGTTTATCATAGGGCCTCTCCCTTAGGAGGGTTGAAGTCGTGAGATTGGTTCCGGAGGCCTGAGTGGAATACCGCACTCCATTCAGTAACTAAAGGGATACCTTTTGCAGTTCTCGGGATATCCCTGTATAGGGGTATTGCGGTAAAAGGACCAAACGGCAGATTCACCATTCTGGACGTGTCATGAACGTGATATCTTAGTTGCCATTCTTCTAGGATTGACTTCCCGGTGTCCCTCCCGGTAGGGGGATATCTTAGCCACTTGGATTTTCTATTCATATTGTCTGACTTGGATTTCATCACCTTGCAGAGGATATGTCTAGTTGAGTCAGAATACTTTTAGTTAGGTGTTTGCATGCTCCCTGACCTCCTTTTGGTCCAGTGAGTCCACCCTTTTTTATTTTTAGGAAACCTGCTACTTGTTGGTATTCTGACCATTTCTGTTGACACTTCACCTATTGTAGCACAACTATTACATTGGGTGTTTTGAGTTGGTTGTTGGCCTGAGTGCCCTATTTTTCGAGCTCTCCTTCTGCACACTCGGTTGCATTAGGATTTTTGAGTTGTTTTTTCACCCACCTCAACCCACAGAGATTTGACACCATCTGTCACCATTGAGTCTCCGAGACATTCTCGGTGCCTCAGGGGCGAACCCCCACAGCACGGTTCACTTGACACCACCCGTCATCGACACAGATCATCTTCACTTGATACCACTTATCATAGATCTCGAGCCTTGTCACTTGACTCCGCTCGTCAGCGGCATCAGACTCCGTCCCCAGATAGTGACGCCCCTTATTTTACCTCCGATTCTGAGCCAGAGTCTGAGAACCCCATTTACACTGCCCCTACTAGCCCCATGGCTGGCGTGACTTCCACTCCCGTCTTGGTAGAGATCACTGGCGGCCCATCCACCACTACACCAGCTACCACACCTGCTTTGGGTATTCCCTCCATGGGGCCCCCATCTACCGTTCCCCTCACGGCACCTATTCCCACTCCATCATTGGCTCACACTACCCAGGGTGGTGCAGGACCATCCCACATCACCTTAGTTCCCCCACTTGGGGGCAACCTCCCTAACACTACCCCTCCACTTGGGGGCATTGGCCTCAACTTGGTCCAACCCACTACTGTATCACATCCTACTTCCAGTTTGTCATTCATGGCTAGTCTCAACCTGCTTGACCTAGACAGATTGACTAACGACCCTATCCGACATGACCCTGCGTGGCCTCACATGCCCACCAAGCTCCCCTCTGACATCCCTAAGTTCGAGGGCAAGGCAGGCGAGGACCCGCAAAACCACATTATGTCCTTCCACCTATGGTGTTCCTCTAACTCCATAGTGGACGACTCTATTCGCCTCCGTCTCTTACAACACACCTTCACTGTCTCTGCAGCCAAGTGGTATATCAAACAACCCCATGGAACCCATGCCACCTTTGCTTCCCTTGCCTCAACCTTCCTGCAGTTCTTCCAGTTAACTGTCCGCTATGACGCGGGCGTTGAGATCCTCCTATCGTGTAGACAGAACATGGCTACCCACATCATGGACCACATTCATGAGTGGCGTCGACGCCGTAGCCTATGCAAGATCAAATTAGACGACCATATCTTCCTAGATTGGTTCCTCAAATCCCTTCTTCCTGTCATTGCTAAGGATGTGGCATCCGAAAGACCCCAGTCTGAAGAAGAGGCCATCCTTAAGGCCCAATAATTCAACCTCATTTACGCCCAGTCGGGTTATCTCTATACCATTATACCTGATGCCCCTCACGGCGAGTCCTCCCAGCACGATGCGCCAGGGGCATCCCACGCCGCCGACGGCATCATTGGCCGTGTCTCTTCACACCCTCAACCATTTTCCATAGCACGCCCTACCCCTGGCCCTGACCTTTCGCAGGATACCTCCCAGTCTAGAATAACCAACTCGTATGCTCCCATGGCACACCATCATTCTCATGGACCCTCATGTCCACCGCAGTGTTTCGGTCATGCGACTCCCACTTACGCCCCCCCGGTTGCACCTCAGCCCTACTACCACCAGCAGGCTGCACCACAACCCGTTCCGCAGCCCTATCAGCAACCCCCTCAAGTTGCTGCCCCTGCGCAGCCTCCACCTACATATCATCCACCGCAACCTGCTCCAGCACCTGCGCAACCTCAGAATCCACCTGTTGCCCAAGGGCAAGTTTACGCTCAACAAAACCCACAGCAAAACCAGAACAACCAACGCAACCAGGGCCAACAAAACTGCGGCAGGGGCCGAAATCGTGGGAACAACCAACCTGCAGACCAAGCTGGTCAACCCCCTAATCCCCCTGATAATAATAATTCATCCCCTACTAACCAAAACCCTGATCTCCCACCCAAGCAGGCTAAAAACCCCAATTTGCGAACAAACCATCCTTGTTCTATTTGCGGGGTCTATGGCCACTACACACATTTTTTCCCACACATGGAGCGAGTTCGGAAACTTTGGGCTGAAGATGCCCACCGCCAAGGGAAGGAGGCTCCTCAAGCACCACCCAACCCCCCACAACCCCAGCAGCCACCTTTGGTGCTGCGAAACCCCTTACCAAACCAAGGGGTAGTAAACACCCAACCATTGGCTCCCCCTCAAGCCAACACGCCAACCCAACAACAAATCACTTACGCTGTTCCTGATCAACCCATGTTTGACTCAGGTACCCACCACTTGTTGATGATGTCCTCTGATGAGGTCAACCTCCAGACCCGGTGGACCCAATATGGCACCACCCCTGAGGCCCCTCCAGCCGATAAACCCACTAATGCTCATCCCACTGATCAGGCGTTACGTATACCTCCACCTCCACTAGATGGCGTTCCCAAAGCACCTCGTTTCCCGCTTCGCCGTATCAACAATAACCCCAATGCCCGGGCTGTGTCAAACTACAACATTCTCGATGACTTAGCCCAATCCCCCGGAGCCATGTCTGCATTAGAAGTCTTAAAAAACTGCCCTTCGCAGCGCAAGACTTTACTCTCAGCCATTGGGGCTATCGATCCAAATGATTCGAGTTTAATGGCATTTGATTTGGACCAATCTGAACCCCGCATGCCTTCCACTTTAGCGTTCCAAGTTTGTGTTTTCGTTCGGAATTTTGTCATCCATCGATGCATTATTGATGAAGGTGCCTCTACGTGTGTCATGTCCACCCTCATCTGGCAGAAATTGGGATCCCCCCCTCTCCAGCCATCCACTACTGCGTTGCGAGCCTACAACGGCCGTTCGGCTCAACCACAAGGCCTATTAACTAACGTCCCTGTCCAGCTGGCTGGCAAAACTGTCCTCATTGACATCGAGGTTATCAATGCACAGCTTGATTATAACCTTTTACTTGGCCGCAGCTACATGTACGCCATGCGGGCGGTTGCTTCTTTTGTTTTTCGTACCATGATGTTCCCCCACGAGGGACGCATGGTCAACATCGACCAACTCACCTACTATGATCCCAATGCCCCCGCGGCACCCAAAAATGTTCTCCCCATGGTTGAGCAACCTGTTTCGGATACCACCACCTCATTTGTTTCCTCTATGGGGCCCGGAGTTTACTCAGACGCGCCAATGACCTCGAACTTCCAATCTATTCCACCCTCGTCACCCGCCACTGACGTGTCTGACCTGTGTACCCTGTCCCATAATACGCGAACTCCTACTAATCAACTGCCCTTGTTTCCTAAACCCCCTTTGGTACCTAGCCACATTGGTGCTACCCCCATCCATACCATTCCTTTCCTCTTCCCTCCATCAGGATTAGTTAGTGCCCCGGTCATGGCTGCCCTCAGCCTCCCTGGTTTAACCTTAGGATTACCCGTTTGGTATCTTTCGCCTCCTGTTCCCCCATGGACACCAGATGTCGTCCTGCAACTGGTGCAACCCATTGTCACTACTAGTCAACCACCTCCTGGTGTCACTACCCCGTCGTCCTCCACAAACCCCCCCCCCTCCTCTTACCAAACCCACTGGGGGCAGAGGCCCCCAATCTTACTCTGCTGTCCCACCTTCCAAGACAGTCAAAAACCCCCCTGTGTTTCGTGCTCCTCCCAAATGCTCGCTGTGCGATTAGTTGGGCCATGTGACTCACCAATGTCCTTAGTTACCGGCATTACAGGAACACATGGAACTACTTGACGACGACCCCACTATCTCGGTTGTCCACCTTGATCCAACCCCCAAGCCTCGCGACAAATCCCTGCGCACTAACCGCCCCTGTGCCATATGCGGTATTTACGGGCATTACACAAATCACTATCCCGATCTCCCCGATTACAGAGCAACTCTCTTTGAGATGAAAAATTTGGATCTTGAGACCACACCACCCACCATTGAGGAGATCCACCCCCCGCGTTCTCCCCCTTCCGGAGAGGTTAATACCATTTATATGATCTCTTCCGCCACTACTCCCTCGTCAACCGATTTGACGACACAAACTTTCCGCACTGATGAGGAGATCCTCAAGGCTCTCACTGCCCTGGAGTATCCCTGGGATGATATGCACCATCGTTCCTACTTTCTCCCAGATGAATCCTCTTCTAACACTGCTACCCAATTTGCCGTTGAATCCAAAGACTTCCTTCCCCCCAAGGTTGACTGGTTCAAGGACCCTATTCCTGCTCCTGACGCCTTCGAGGAGGGTAATATGGCCAACATCTCACCTGTCATCCAAATTGATATCGCTGCCCTAGGAAGCTCCCCCGAACTCATCACTTTAGGAGCCTCTTGCAGTGAGCAAGAGATTGAGGAATACAACAAACTCTTCAGAGAATTCCGTGATGTCTTTGCCTGGTCCTATACCGAAATGCCCGGTCTTGACCCTGCCATTATAGAGCACCACATTGACACATGGCCTGATGTAACCCCCGTTCGTCAGAAATAATGTCCCATTCATCCTTCAAAACTCCCAGCTGTCAAAGCAGAGATTGAGAAACTTCGCAAGGCAAGATTCATTTATCCTATTGCCTATACCACCTGGGTTTCAAAACCTGTTCCCGTTAACAAAAAACAAGGCACCATTAGAGTATGCACTGACTTCTGAGATTTAAAACGCACCTGTCCCAAAGACAATTTCCCCATGCCATTTATTGACCAACTCATCGATGCGTGTGCGGGGCATGAAGTCCTCTCATTTATGGACGGTTTTTCCGGATACAATCAGATCCAAATCCGAAAGGAAGACCAATACAAAACTGCCTTTACTACCCCATGGGGCACCTTTGCCTATCGTGTCATGCCTTTTGGCCTCAAAAATGCTGGTGCCACATTCCAGCAGGCCATGAACTATTGCTTTCATGATTTGGTCCACATCCTGCTCATCTACCTTGATGATCTTACAGCTCGTTCCCGGAAATGATCAGACCACCTTAACAACCTTCGGCAAGTTTTTTTGCGTCGTCGCAAATATCAGATTCGCTTGAACCCACACAAGTGTGTATTTTGCGTTCCGGCAGGCCGATTGTTGGGTTTCATTATTTCCCAGAAAGGAATTACTGTTGATCCCCTGAAAGTCCAGGCCATCTTAGACCTTCCCTCTCCTCGAACGCTCCGGCAACTCCAAAGTCTGCAAGGGCGATCCAATTTCCTTCGACGCTTCGTTCTTGATTACGCCACAACCGTTCATGGTTTCTTGCGCCTGCTTCGTACCCACGTACCCTTTATCTGGGACGAGCAAGCAGAAGCTACATTCGAAGCCCTCAAGAAATCTCTCACACAAGCCCCCTTGATCTCCCCCCCGGATTTCTCTCAGGACTTCATCCTTTACGTCTCAGCATCTGAGCATGCTGTGTCCGAAGTCTTGGTTCAAGAAGACACCTCACACCAAGAGCATGTCATTTACTACGTCAGCCAGACCTTGTCCGACCCACCCCTATGTTACCCATATGAGGAGAGACTAGCCCTAGCAGTGGTTTTTTCCGTCCAAAAATTGCGACACTACATTTTACTTAGTCATACCACAGTCGTCGTCGAATCTAACCCCATGGTATATCTCCTAAACCGGCAGCTCCTGCAAGGTCGTGTGGCTAAATGGGTCATTATCCTCCAAGAATATGACCTCACATTCCGAACACCTAAGAGCACTAAAGCCCTTGCACTTTCCCAGCTCATCCCTGATCTCCCTTCCTTTCTCCCGACCCCACCTATCTCCGATGAGTTACCTGATAATCACCTGTTCACTATCTCGTCTGATGACCCATGGTACAACGATATCTTGTTATACTTACGCATGCAGAAGTTCCAACCCACAGTCACTCGTAATGCACGTCGTCATATCCGTCACCAGGCCTCTCGCTACCTCCTCTTAGGAGATGTCCTTTACCGGCGAGGGGTCGACACAATTCTTCGTTGTTTCCTTACACATGAGGAAGCTGAGCACGTCCTTAATGATTGTCATAGCGGTGCCTGTTGCGGCCATTTCTCAGGGATGGCCACTACCCAAAAGGTCATCCACGCCAGATTCTTCTGGCCCACACTTTTCACCGACTGCATCACTGCGGTCAAGCATTTCCATAACTGCCAACTTTTTTCCCCTAAGGCCCGGACACCACCTGCTCCTTTACACCCACTCGTCACCGTCGGTCCCTTTTGTAAGTGGGCCATCAACTTCATGGAGTGTCAACCCCCATCTGCGAATGGCCATAAGTATATCATTGTCGCCGTCGATTACTTCACCAAATGGGCGAAATCCATGCCCACCTTCAACTGTACCGCTGACACTGCTGCCCGTTTCTTTTTTAACCATGTTATCACTCGATTCGGGGTCCCTAAACATTTGGTCTCAGACCATCGATCACACTTTGAAGATTCCGTGTGGCGCGAGTTATCCACCCTCCTCAAGTTTGAACACCAATTTTCCTCTGCTTACTACCCTCAAGGGAACGATCAAGTAGAAGCTGTTAACAAAATCCTAAAAACCATACTCCAACGCACTGTTGACCGGCATAAGTCCAATTGGCACCATATGCTTTTCCCTGCCTTATGGGATTACCGTACCTCCACCAAGACCGCCACTGGTTTTACCCCATTTCATCTCGTTCACGGTGTAGAGTCTATCCTCCCCATCGAGTGTCAGATACCTGCCTTGCATATCGCCGTTGAGCTCCTCCCCGATACCTCCCCCCTTGAGCAACGTCTTCTATCCCTCGAACAAGCAGATGAAGATCATCGTGCCACTCTCCAGAACATCGAAGCGGCCAAAAACCACTCCAAAGCCGGTTATGACAAACATGTCCACCCTTGAACTTTCCACGAAGGGGACCTCGTCCTCGCCTATGACCAAGCCCACGACAAAACCGGTAAAGGAAAGTTTGATTCCATGTGGCAAGGCCCTTACATTGTGTAGACTTGCCTCGGCAAGGGGGCATACATTTTAGCCGATTCTGAAGGCCACCCTTTACGCAATCCCCGTAATGGGTTGTATCTTAAACGCTTTTACCCATAACTGAAATCGCAACTTCATTAGTCCGCATTGTACAGTTTTCTCTCTTTTTTGTTTTTCACCTTCTTTACCATAATCTTACATTCATCATTTTTTGCATGCCCACAGATGGACCATCTTCCACCTCACTACACTGGCTTCGCTGATGGCGCAAGCCGCTGGTCTCCCAACCTGGCCTCTGCAGCATGGGTCTTATATTCCCCTTCCCACGAATTGATTCACCTTGACGGAATATGTATAGGCGCCGCTACCAATAACCAGGCGGGTTATGATGCTGTGACCAGTCTCCTGACTGCTGCCCTCCAGATGGGCATATGTCACCTTCATGTGTTTCTGGACTCCCAGCTACTTGTCTCCCAGCTCAACAACTGCTACCAGGTGCATGATCCTTGCCTATTTAGAAAATTCCTGCGTACAAAACAACTCAGCCGACAGTTTGAATCCATCACATTCACACTTGTCCCAAGAGCTTACAATAGTATCGTAGATCAAATGGCCAATAACATCCTAGATTGGCATATCAATCACACCATGTAACACCTCCATCCTGCATAGTATCTCATCAAAATATATAAAAACCCAAAAAGATTGCATTGCATCAACATTTGCATCCATATACATAAAACCATAAAAACACATTTGTATCCATAGGGGCATCCACGTGCCAAACATCCTAGACTACTTGCATCCACGTGCAATACACACATATCACACATCATAAAGCGCATCCACGTGCGTACAACTAAGACAATATCACAAAAAGGTGCATCCATATGCATATATATATATATATATATATAAAAATACATGTCACAGTGCTATACATGTCCTGAGTACCCCTGTACTCAGCTATACAAAAAAAAAAAATGTGTGTCTGTACATCCAAAACGCCTCATAAAATACATGCTGAAGCTACAAAACTTGGGGGGAGTCCCCTGCACTCCCTAATGAGAGTCATACCCTGCATCACTGCCGGCATCTGCTGCCTCTGAATCCTCCCCTCGCTCCTCCTTCGGTGAATCCTCATCCCCTACGGGCCCCTATGCACGTACCCTATCCACCAAGAGAGCCACCCGGATCGCAATGGATCTAAAATCCCGGGGTGCCCTCATGCAATCCTAAACCACGTTCGGATCGATGTCTCACCACCCCTCCTCGGTCACCCCCACCAGCAAACGGTCCAGCAGGGCCCGTACAGACTCCAGCGTCCCCTCTGCATCCCGGCGACGCACCTCCCCCCGCCCAGGAAGCGCTGGAACGGCCACAATCCCCCTCCGTGCCACATGCCCTAGCGAGGGCCTCGGGCCCACATCTGCAAATCACCCATTTGTCAGTAACAATATATCAATCAACTATCATATATCAAACTTAAGAATGCAATCAAACCATACATACCATCTGGTCCCCATGCCTATCCCGGCAGCTGTGGTGCCTCTAGATCGCCGGTATAATCCATATCTCTATATGGATAATCATCAAGCGTCAACGGTAGCTGGAGCCTTTGTAGGTACAACTACTGTGTGAAGTACCTTCCAACATCGCCGCCACCACGGCGATGCATCATCTCGCCCCACCGCACCATCCGCGGCTCCCTCAAGCCTCCTGCTCTGATCGGCACCCTCGGCTGCAGTGTAGGTACCCTCTCCATAAAAAACGCGCATAAAAAGGAACCATAGAAAAACCCCTTGCTAGATTCCTTCATTGCTGTCAGCTGCCGCTGCACGTAGGTCAGTAACATCTGGCCCCACGCATAATAAACACCGGCCAGTATGTGCTCCACTAGCTGCATCTGACCCCCAGACACCTTCTCTGGTGATTGGGATCCCAAGACATGCACCACGCATGCTGCCATGGCCCGCACTGCTGGCTCCTGTAGATCTCTCACCAGAAGTGCATTTCTATGCACCCGAGCCTCTGGACCATAGAACCGCTCCAGCATGTCATCCATATCTATGTCCGCGGATACCCGTGGCTGTGTGTCTACCACCATACCCAGACAGGGCAACCCCGTTAGGAAGTATACATCTGTCAGGGTGAGGTCCACCCTCTCACCCTGCACTCTGAAAGCCTGTATGTCCGGCTCCCAGAAACCAACCAGTCGGTTCAACAGCAATGCTGCTGACTGCATCATAGGTACCTGGGCGAACTTCAACAGTCCGAATAGCCCCAACATCGATCGTACTCGGCGGTCCTCTCGGACGATGGCCATAATCTCATCTGGTATCTCCCGCTCTCTCCATAGCACCTGCGGCATCCTGTCAATCACACAAAGTAGAATCATCAGACTCATGTCAAACAAATAGTAATCACCCTTCCCCCAACCAAAAACCCGAATAGCTCGGTCCAAAACCGCGACTTTAGGGTTCCCTGCCGCGGTTTCTGACCACGGCTGTTAGGCCTACAGTCGCGGTTCCTAACCGCGGCTGTCGGGCCTAAACCCGTGGTTTCCGATCGCGGCTGTCAGGCCTACAGTCGCGGTCCCTAACCGCAGCTATCG
>LPNX010432917.1:164977-204565 GCA_001517045.1 Pseudotsuga menziesii | reverse complement strand
CCCCCCGAACCCAACGACAATGCAGGTATGAGTTTGACGGAATACCTGTATCTCCCGGATCTGAAATCCGCCGGTCGGATCGTCCAGAATTTCCACCTCAGCTCTCGTCCACTCCGATCACTAGTCAAAGTGAAATAGTACAAATGACACTTGTCATGTTGGGCCCACTTACTATTTATAGTCTGTTGACCTTTTTCTTGTTCTGGCCATTCTGAACCCGTACGGAGTCCATTTTCTGAACCATTTCCACCATTGAAATCAGCACGACGAGACTGCCATGATGGTCACCTCGTTGCGTTGTTTTTTCTATGTCATTTTTTCGCCCATTTTTTAGACACCGCTAGTCGCCCCAGTTTACGCGCCACTTCGGCCGTTCTCCGTTTTTTCACACTTTTTATATTGCCGGATTCATTTTTACGAGCTCGTGATGACGCTTGAGATCATTTCTCGCTCTCACTTGGTACAAGTTCAACATTGTGTCCCGACACCTTGCTACCTCGATTTGCGTGCCACATCGGCCACCATCAAATTGTTCCACACTTTTTACATGAGCCCTCCACTCCTGTCAAACTGCAAATGTTTCGTTATTTTTCCGCCATTCATTCACCCCGCAAGGAGGCCCATAAGTGTTCCCCCTCACCCTTGTCCCTGGTCATCATAAATGTTCCTTGATTGAACACTTCCTCCTTGCCTGGCCATTCATTCTGTTCGGTATACTTTTATCCATCACTTCAGAGTCTTCTTATTGCTTTCAGACACCTTAAAATTGAAAGCAACCACGAGCATGAACTGTCCTGGGCTCGTAAAATCCGCACGACAGTACCATTCCATCACTTCAGAGTGTTCTTATTGCTTTCAGACTCCTTAAAATTGAAAGCAACCACGAGCATGAACTGTCCTGGGCTCGTAAAATCCGCACGACAGTACCATTCCATTACTTCAGAGTCTTCTTATTGCTTTCAGACTCCTTAAAATTGAAATCCACCACGAGCATGAACTGTCCTGGGCTCGTAAAATCCGTACGACAGTACCATTCCATTACTTCAGAGTCTTCTTATTGCTTTCAGACTCCTTAACATTGAAAGCAACCACGAGCATGAACTGTCCTGGGCTCGTAAAATCCGTACGACAGTACCATTTCATTACTTCTGAGTCTTCTTATTGCTTTCAGACTCCCTAAAATTGAAAGAAACCACGAGCATGAACTGTCTTGGGCTCGTATAAATCCACATGACAGTACCATTTTATATACACACTTCTTCTAGTTCCCTAACCCATGAAGAAATCCACCCGTGCCTCTTGGCGCTATGATCGATCCTCTCGGCAGCACCCCCAATTAGGTCGCCTTTGTTCAGAGTATTCTGCAGTCTCCCTCCATTTTACCACAGCGTGAGTCTCCCTCAGCCCAGTTACCCTCCCAGATCCAATACAGCTATGACCCCCTTACCACCAGTTAGTTTCATATGCTGCCCGATCCTCCCCGCCCTCATACTCTGAACAAAGGCAGTTTGAGTCCCCCACTCTACTTGCCCAGTTAATCCCCCTAGTTTATCCATCCTGCCATCAGTACTATCACATTTCGGTTTTCCACCTCGCGCTCCTGTCAAGGAAACATCATTGCCTTGATAGTTGCAGGTCTCCCTCTGTCGACGACAGCCCCTCTATTCCAGAGGATAGACCCAAAGGCCCCTGCGCCTTGGACCCATCACCATTTCTGGTGAGTGCCTACGGACCATTTTTGGAGGAGTCATCATTGCCTCTCCGAATGGTTGTTTCTCACATGCTCAACTTCAGCACCTTGATCGCATCATTGAGAATCGCGCAGGATTTATATCCCTTCCATTGTTTTGTCAAAGACCCCGGATTTCCCCTGACTCTAGCACATTGGTGAGTCACTTTGGAACGCCCAGTTATATGTTCCTGTGGATGTCCGGGCTGCGTTGGCGATTGTATTCGGAAGCCTTTCAGTTTCGTGCTTCCTTGAGTACCCAGTTCAGTTCCAGTTCATTGTACCATTGCGAGTGTGACCCTTGTCACTCTAATCCAGCAGCTCATCAGTTCCTTTGGTACCACATTCAGTAGCACTGCTGTCATTCCAGTGTATCCGTTCTTCAGCTCAGACATGATCAGCCCAGCAGTATGTTCCAGCCGAGTAGTATGGCATCCTACAGGTCCCTCTTTTCGGGACTCACAGTTATGTTTATGTATCTTGATACAAGCATGGGTATGCCCGCCTCGTCCATATATTGAGATTCTTCCTCATTCAGTATTTGAGGCCATGTATATGTCAGGACCCCATTGTTATTATTATGTTATATCCTGATACGAGCATGGGAATGCCCGCCTCATCCATATGATCAGATGATTGCTCATCCATTATTGAGGTTATGTACTTTTTGGTTCTTGCAGTTGGTTCGGGATCATTGTTCCGGGCTTCAGTTTGTTTCTTCTCTTCTCCACACCCCAGGAAAACCATATATGACTTATGATTTCCATCGGCCATACGATGAGCTCCTACCCTCGCACATCAGGGGGCAATCTGTTAACACCCAAAAAGTGTTCATTACCTCATCTACCCCATTACATGGCTCATTTGTCGATTTTCCCACCATATTTCCTTGAAAAACCTAAAAATCCCACTAAAAAGCCTCCAAAAGGCCATAAAACCATCTAAAAAGCCTCCAAAAGGCCAAAAAACCCCTTTTTTTCCTCCAAAAATATCCAAAATTCCTCTAAAATAGCAAAAATCCCCAAAAGGGAAGAAAAAATATAAAATAATGAGGAAAAGGAGGAAAAAACCCTATATAGCTGCCCTAAACCACATGGTTTCCAAAACCATGGGCCAGCACTCCACCACTAAAAAACTATAAATAAGTGATGGATACCCCTGATTTCACATCCACAATCATAAGCATCCTTACTCTGCCAAAACAGCTCTGGAAGCCCTAACTCACCCTTGAGCTACTTTCACCATTGAGAGCCCCTTTTGGCCCATTTCCACCATCGGAGAGGGAGAAGGAGCAGGCTGGATCTTGGAGCAACCGTCTTGGATCACTGCAAAGAGCTTCACCAACCTTCACATCGGAGGTAATATCAATATAAAAACCATTTTTTACATTTTGTTGTTTTGTTTCATGCATATATTTAGAGTAGTTCATTTTTCTGTTTAGCATTTTTCATTTTCATTTTACTAAACTGCTACTAAGGAGTCACTTCTCCTTAGTAGGTGCTCATTCGCACAAGCTAGGGGTAAAACCCTAGCTACACTTAGGTAAATTATAGTGGTATTAGAGACTTTTATTTGGAACCTTCTTGGGGAATCATTAATGATTTGAAATAATAACAAAAATTTAAATAAGAAAGAACCAAAAGATCCCATAATAGAGGAAGAAAAAGGAGAATTCGACTCCATTGAAGGCAAGATCCACGAAGACCAAGAAATATCGAGCATGGATGAGAGGGAGGATATTAGATATATTTTTGAAGGAATAAATAAGGGTTTCAATGAGATATCCTAGAATGTCATTCGATTTGGTCAAGATATCAGAGAATATATAGCCAAAATTCCAAATGGAGGATGGAGCAATAGTGGCTCTCATCATGAGGAAAGAAGGGTCTATGGTGAGTCCATATTTTTGAAGAATGGGACATACAATTGAAATTTTTAGTTTACAATCTATTCTCATCCTACTATTCCTAATTTGATTGAAGAAGTTGGAGAAGGGCCAGAAGTGCCCATGGTACTCTTGGCTACACTTGAGGAGCGTTGTGCAACATATCATACAGTAAGTATGGAATTGCAAAGTGTATACCCTTTAAAGGAATTTTGATAAGCCTATTGCAAATATCAGCTAATATATTTTCAATATGCATTACCAAGGCCAAAGTATCCGACCAAAATATTATATTTCTTCCAAGTTCCATAGTTCAAAACCTCCCTTAAAGAATCCTATGGTAACCCTCGAGAAGGAGAGCACTTACAAAGATAGAGAAGAGTTGAGAAGAAGGAATCTATGCTTCACATGCCAAGAACCATGGGTTCTAGGACACAAGTGTGCCAAGGGAAATACATATTGCATTTAGGTTGTATCCGAGAGTGAACTTGAAGAGGAGGATAATAATGAAGAGCAAGTTGAGGATGATGGAGGCTATGGGACATCAGATGAAGAGCAACCACTACCTGAGGGTGGAAATATTACATTCCTCATAGGAGGAGTTCTACGCTACCACACTCTTATATTCAAGGGAGTGGTACAGGGGAAAAGGGTCATAGTTTTGGTGGATGGAGGAGCTACTCACAACTTCATTGATTTGGAATTGGTGGAAAGAAGGAAGATACCTACAAAAACCTTTGATGGTTTCACTGTCATCATTCCAGGTAATAAATACATGGATTTCACTAGATGGATTCCAAAATTTCAAGTCACCATAGGAGATTATACTTTGACAGATAGCTTCTATGTGTTTAATGTGGCTGATACTAACATAGTGTTGGGAGTCCAATGGTTGTATTCTATTAGTGAGAATTCTATGAACTACAAGGTTCTAGAAATGAAGTTTCAAGATCCCAATGGGAAACTAGTTGTGTTGAAAGGCATCAACACCTATACTAATAAAGTGGTATCTAGTATGAGATATATCATGAGGCATGGAAATATTTAGTGAGATATTGAATGTCTTATTACTTCCCAAGGAAAAACCATTGATATTGTTCACCATCATGAGGACATCTAGAATATTTTGCGCAAGCATCAGAGGGTGTTTGGGATCTTCCACATGGGAGACCACCTGAAAGGGGACTTGTGCATAGAATTGAGTGTGATATGGGAACCCAACCCATAAAGATTCATCCTTACAAACACCCCAAAAATTTCAAGTGTGAGATAGATAAAACCATCAAAGAGATTCTTGACTTGGGATACAATAGACCAAGCTCAATCTCATTTGCATCTTCAGTGGTCCTAGTGAAGAAGACGGATGGAACCTTGCACATTTTCATTTTCTATATAGCTCTCAACCTTAAGACCATCAATAATAGATATCCTATTCTAAGGATTGATGATTTGATGGATGGAATCCATGTTAGAATTGTTGTGCCATTTATATCATCAAGCAATGAGTGCAATCAGACTCTTAATTATTATGCAGTGAATAGGAATGAATTATACAAACTAACAAATCAAATCTCATAGGCAACAGAAAAGTATTTCTCAGATAATTACAATATTATTTTCATTATAGAATCTGGTGTTACAATAGTGTTACATAAGGAGGAATTCGAATCATTAGGGATGAATTTGAATGCACCAACTGACTCTAATTGTATCTGACTACATGGATAACTAAATATGTCTAAATAACTATAGCAATCCAACAGGTTAACTACAAATGTCTAATTCAGTCAATCCATTAGTTGTAATCAGTTAAACCAGTCTAATTGTAGTGGTAGGTGAGAAGTAGGTGAGAACTAGAGCCTTCCCATGTGCAACCATGAATAACTGGCACTAACTGAACTGGAGTAAAACTAATTGAATGTAACTTAATATTAACTAATCTTAACTAGTTACCAACTCCCAACAATTGAAAGAGGTTGGTGCCGACACTCCCATTGACTCCTAAAATGTATGGATTGGCCGAAGTGACACCTAAGCCAATGCATGCAAGTGCATTCAATTCCTATTAGCCTCTATCGGTGTTCCCCACACTTTATTTACTTGTACATGTGGCCCCATTATTCCAAGTGGATCCAATGGTGCTTGGACCCAATAAAAATTAAATGACTCCTAAGTTAGGATAATATAATATAATAGATGGTTTGGACAGGGGAGGATTATAAATCCTAACACCCCCCCTGAATCTTTACTTGGAAAACTATGGGCCTTGGAAACAAGGCCAAAATTCACCCATATACAATATAAAAGATAACAAATTATGTTTAATAAACCCAGAAAATAGGGGAAAACCTCATGGGAACCCCTCCCCCCCCTCAAGATAAGAAGAAATCAGGAAATACAAGTTAAAAATTTGCAAAATATTTTGCTGCAATTTGCGGTACTATGCAACAACAAAGCAATATTCTTATTCTTTTGTGCAGAATCATCCTAAATCTATGCATGTGAAACTATGAATCTAAAAAAAATGATTGTCTGGAGGAATCTCCCTCTTTGGAAGAAGAAGAATATGCTCAACTGAATTAGGAATATACTGGACCCATGTAGAGCAACTAAAATAAAATGATAAGAGATAAAAGATTCTTGAAAATTTGAACCATGTGAGGAACACCCAAGAAAATGATATATTTCATCCTTGAACATCAAACCATGTGAGGTAAAATCAGCCCCAAGTGTTAGGATCAAGTGTCCAGGAGAATGCAAAATGTCTCCATCTTTACTAGTTATGTGAGGAGATGAGCATGTGATCAAATAGATAAGTATAAAATCCCTATGAACATGGAGAGAGAATTATTGAGATCCATAATCTGATATATATTCATAAATAATCAATTATTCATAAGATAAATTATCAGAAAAATCATAAGAGGAAACTAACATCAAATCCCCAGCAGCAAGTTTGGAAGAGACTTGCGGTACTTGATTTGTCACACCAAAATTGATGAGACTATATACAAGAATGAATGAAGGATCTTGGAACTTAAAAATTCAACAAAATATCATATCATATCCAAAATTGTTCATATCAGATCCAAAATTTAGGAATGATATCAAATCCCCAAGAACAATTTTGAAGGAGACTCGCGGTACTTGATTTTTCACACGAAAATTGATGAGAGTAGCTACAAGCATTACTAAAATATATTGAAATTTAAAACCTGAACAAAATAATATCAGATAAAATCCAAATAAGATAATATCAGATCCAAATAGGTTCATATATTATCGAAGGGTGCACTCCATCAAGATGGTATATGCACAATTTTCTCCTTCAAAATTTTGAAAATTGGTGCATGCAATCATGTAGGAATTTACTAGAAGCTCTATATCAATGAGAGTGATTGTATCACTCCTAAAATATGATATTATTTCCAAAATATCCATGGAATTACTTATATGTACACCAACGACATCATTAGAGATAGAGAAATCAAATTCCTCTTCATATTCTGAAACAGTCACTGGTAAACTATCCACATAATTTAAAATAGAAGAATCACTGGAGAAATTTTTGCATATAATGGAAGGAGAGTTTTTCTTCAAAAACAAAGATTTGAATGTCTTCTTCTAGATCATCCATGTGAGAATATGAGATATCATATATCTCATAAACTTCCGGAGCATCCGAAGAAGGGGTCACTCCAAGGAGACTTTCTTCAATTCCAATTGACTGTGTGGAAAATTTTTCTTCTTCTTCATCTTCAACAATTTTCTTTGCTGTAGGAGAGGGCGTGAAATCATCATGCTGGATTTTAACTGAACCTCTCTCATAGATGGAATTTTAGATTCATCTACCATATGACTTCTAGGTCCTCTTGATAGAGGGAAAGTGATGAAGGATTCCGTGAAGGAAACCATGTGGTTGGATGCTCCAGAATATATCAAATTATCCTTCGACGGAGTGAGTCCTACATGCAAGGCATGGAATCTCTCATGTTATTCATTCTATTGCTCATCATCAAACATCTATGCACCCTGTGGAAGGGCAATATTGTTCTGTACACAAATAGATTTCAGTCGGTCGAGAGTCTTCTTCATGGACGAGTCTTTTGAATGAAAACCCCTCATACAATAGGGACACTTTTTCTTATTCTTGGAACCCTAGGCTTCTTTGAAAGTCTTTTTATTCTCTTTAGGATTCAAATCAGTTGCTTTAGGATCCTTCCCCTTAGATTTCCCTTTATCTTGTGCTTCATTAGAGTCTGACACTGGGAGAGATTGATCTTTGGAAGTCTTGATGACTCTCATATGGATCAACTTCTCTTTCTCCTATACTAAGGACTCAGTAAAGGAATTAAGTGAGGGAATCTTCCAATTTGGAATGGAATCTCTTCCAAAATGGAGTATTGTGACAAATATAGAATACTCAGTTCCTAGTTTACTCAGTATGGAGAGCACATCTTGATCATCCTTTATTTCTATTCCGCACTGTCTGCATTGGAGTGCAAGAAACTTGAATCTAGTAAAGAATTGTTTTATGGTCTCGAAACTGTTGGGATGCAAGGCGATCAAATTGTTCTTCAGAATGTGTCCCCAAAGCTCATATTTCTTTCCAAATAAGACTTCAAGATTCTCCCAAGCTTCCTTAGGAGTCCACAAACCTTCAAGGTGAAAGAGGATATCTCTGGATATGTGAGTACATAGATAACCAAAAGCTTCATCTAATGGTTCAATTTTTTTTTTTATCATTTGGATGATGGGGCTCAACCTACCTTCCAAGTATTATCCAAAATTATCCCTTGTTGCACAACGACAACTGCATATCTCCCCTACAATTAACATAATTGAAGGGTGTTAGGATCTGAGGTGTGGAGGGTTGAGAATCCATAATTCTCATGTTGGAACAGATAGTGTCTTCACACAAGCTACGTAGCACCTATATAAATTTCACTGCAAAACCAAAATCATTCGAACTATGTTAGAATAAATCCTTCCCCTCGACATGAACACTTTCTTAGGGTTCGTCATTCCTGCAATGACAGTCTGAATAAATTTAAAGGAAGGAAGGCACCCTTTGTGGGACTTCTGTGGAAACTCAACTACTTCTGGTGTTCAATGGAGAGTAGAAAGACTTGAAGCTTGCTTGAGATGGCTCTGATACCATGTTAGAATTGTTGTTCCATTTAGATAATAAAGCAATGAATGCAAAAAGATTCTTAATTATTGTGCAGTGAAGAGGAATGAATTATACAAACTGAACAAATCAAATATCATAGGAAACAGACAAGTATTTCTCAAATAATTAAAGTAATATCTTCATTACAGAATCCGATGTTACAATAGTGTTACATAAGGAGGAATTTGAATCATTAGGGATGAATTCAAGTCCACCAGCTAACTCTAACTATATCTGGCTGCATGGATAACTAAATATGTCTAAATCACTATGAGAGTCCAATAGGTTAACTCGATATGTCTAATTTAGTTAATCCATAAGTTATAATCAGTTAAATAGTCTAACTGCAGTGGTAGGTGAGAAATAGGTGAGAAATCACACCTTCCCACATGTAACCATGCATAACTGGTGCTAACTGAATTGGAGTAGAACTAATTGAATATAACTAAAGAGTAACTAAGCTTAACTAGTTACCAAATCCCAGCAATTGAATTAGGTTGGTGCCGACACTCCCAGTGGCTCCTAAAATGTAGGGATTGGCCTAGGAGGCACCTAAACTTATGCATGCAAGTGCAGTCAGTTTCAGTTAGCCTCCATCGGTGTTTCCCACACTGTAGTGATTGGTACATGTGGCTCCATTAGGACAAGTGGACCCATTGGTGCTAGTGGACCCAATAATAATTAAATGACTCCTAAGTTAAGATAATATAATCTAATAGACAGTTTGGACAAGGGAGGATTATAAATCCTAACACTCAATGGGGAAAATTTCTTCTCCAAGATAGATCTACATTCTGGTTACCATCAAATCAGAATGCATGAGGATGATATATACAAGACAACTTTTCAGTGTCATTATAGACACTTTGAGTACTTAGTCATGCCTTTTGGCTTGACTAATGCACCAGCCACATTCCAATCTTACATGAACAGGGTTTTTGGTAAGAAATTACATAAGTTTTTTCTTGTGTTATTTGATGATATATTGATTTATATTAAGTCATGGGATGAGCATATGCACCATTTGGATACTAAGCTAACCATTTTGGCAGATCAATCATTTTTTGCAAAATTGTCCAAATGTGAGTTTGGGATGAGTGATATTCTTTATCTTGGTCATGTGATTGGACAATAGGGTGTCAAAATACATATGGAGAAGATCAAGGCCATCCTTGATTTTCCTAGTCCAAGGAACCTTACATATTTGAGGGGTTTCATCGGCATTTGCACTTATTACAAAAAGTTTGTTAAAAACTTCTCCAAGTTCATTGATCCATTGACAGATGTCACTAAGAAGGGTGCATCTTGTTGGTCCAAGGAAGTTGAACAATCCTTCATGATTAATTTCCATGTTCTAGCCCTTCCCGATTTCACTCAAGCATTTGTGTTAGAGTGTGATGCTTCAGGAGATGGTATTGGGGCGGTCTTGATGAAAAATGGGCATCCTATTGCTTATGAGAGAAAAAAATTGAAGCCACATGAAAGGCACTATTCTATATATGAAAAAGAGATGTTATCCAACATCCATGCTTTGGAAAAGCTTAGACAATATCTAGTTGGTGGAAAATTCATTGTGAAGACCGATCACAATAGCTTGAGGCACACAAAGGGAGCTCAATGATAGGAAACAAAAAAGGGTAATAAAAATACAATCCTATGATTTTGGCATTGAATATAATAAGGGAAAAATGAATGTAGTGGCTGGGGCACTNCAAAGGGAGCTCAATGATAGGAAACAAAAAAGGGTAATAAAAATACAATCCTATGATTTTGGCATTGAATATAATAAGGGAAAAATGAATGTAGTGGCTGGTGCACTCTCTATGAATCCTACTATCTCTTTAATGCACGTTTCTAATGATTGGAAATATCAACTATCCCTTGAATATTCGAAAGATAAGTTTGCATGTGAAGTGTTGGATGGTTTAGTACATGATGATGCATTCAAGGTTATCAATGATATAATCTACTACAAGGAGAGGATATTTTTAGTTCCCAATTCAAATATGAAAAATAAGATCATAGAAGATTCCCATGACTCTCCTTAGTAGGTCATCCTGGTTACATGAAGACATATAGGAGGGTGAGAGAGATGTTCACATGGAAAGTCCTCAAGAGTGACGTGTTGTAGCATGTTAGGGGATGCACGGAATGCAAAAAAATCAAGGTGGAGGACACACATCCAACTGGTTTATTGCATCCCCTTCCCATTTCATAACAAAAATGGGAAAGTATATCCATGGACTTCATCATCGTTTTGCCAAAAATTCAAGGTAAGGATTGCATCATTGTAGTGGTTGATAGATTGACTAAGTATGCCCATTTCTTTGTTGTAGCATCCACATTTTCAACAATCCAAGTGGATTCCCTCTTCTTTCATGAATTTTTCAAGTTGATGGGGTTTCCCAAGTCCATTGTTAGTGATCGAGATAGTAAATTCACGAGCAATTTTTGGGAAGAATTATTCAAGTTGGTGGGAACTAGTTTGGATCTTAGTACAAGCTATCATCCCCAAAGTCATGGAAAAACTGAAAAATTAAACCAATGGATGGAAAGATACCTTATAATATATGTTATAGGGAAGCAAATATCTTGGATCACTTTGTTACACTTGGGATAATTTTTCTACAACACTATATTCCATGTTTCCATTGGCATGTCTCCTTTCAAGGAATTGTATGGATATGATACTCTTAATTTTGCAGATCTAGTTTTTGATGATTGCAGGGCCCATAAAGAAAAGGATTGGATCCAAGAGAGTCAAGACATCCTTAAATTACTCAAGGAAAACTTAAAATTTTCCCAAAATAGGTACAAGTTGTATGCGGACAAGCATAGGGTGGAGCGTTCCTTCCAAGTGGGGGACATCATGTTTTTGAGGTTGCAGGCTTATAGGAAATATTCATTGAAGATAAAGGGGGATCAGAAGTTGAAACCAAGGCTCTATGTGTTACATTTTTATCGTTATATCATATCTTATAACATTTAGCATCATAATAGCATAACCATAAGCAAAAAGATCACTGAAATATATAAAAGCACAACCATAAAAAGAACACAAAGATTTATCATGGGAACCCCTCATGGGGAAGAAAACAAAAAAAAAAATTCCTCTATATAAGATGTATGAAAGAATACCCAAAACCAATTGTTCTCCTCCTTCTGTTCTCACTCTCTCTCTCTCTCTCTCTCTCTCTCTCTCTCTCTCTCTCTCTCTCTCTCTCTCTCCCCTATGCGCTGCAGAAGTGAGTGAGTCTATGTTCAAATAAGAACCACAACTCCTGTATTTATACTAATTGTCAATTGAATTTTTTCACTAGATAAGTCAGCCCCAATAAAATGTTTGGGCCGAATTCACCTATGAATACTCAAAAACAATATATTATATTATTTATTAGGGTACTAAAGACCCTACACAAGTTGAGGCTTTACCTCATGACTCTACGATGACCAAATACAATAGTAACACCCCATCAAAGGAATAATAAAATCTCCCTTGGGTTACATCAGTAAAATAAATTTAGAATTTCCTTTGAAGTTACAATATTTCAACACTCTCCCTTAACGAGAAGGTTATTTTACTCATCACAAACTATAGGAGATGAGAGAGACAATTACAACAATACATTGAGGAGATACATATATACTTGACAGGAATTTTTTCACAATTACTAACTTGGAACAATTACTCTTCATCTTCTGCATCACATGATCACTTGATCCTTACTTTGCAGCAATGCATCGATCTTTTGATCCTTCGTAGCAGCACTTCGATCTTCTGATCCTTTGTAGCAGTACTTTAATCTTCTGATACTTTGCAACAGCACTTTGATCTTCTCGATCCTTTGTAGTGAAACTTTGATCTTTTCGATCCTTTGCAACAACAATTAGATCTTCTCGATCCTTTGTAGCATCACTTCATTCCTTTAGATCCTTTTTCAGCAGCACTTCGATCCTTCTGATCCTTTGCAGCAGCACTTCGATCCTTCTTGATCCTTTGCAACTGCACTTCGATCTACTTGACCCTTTGCTATTGTACTTCGATCTACTTGATCCTTCACTGCCACACTACATGTAGTACACATGATCTATTTGCAAGATGATCAATCCCAATCACTTTAGGACCTAAGTCCAAGGACGATGCAATCCTCCATCAGCATGATCCATGAAATCGATAAGTTGAATTTCCTACAAATAAATGTAGATCTCGAACGCACCCAGTGTCTTCCCTATCATAGAACATCCATACCTCACAGGTTAGGGCCACTCCCAAGTGAGTGTTATACTACGTCGTCTGTGATGACTCATCATACAGAATCCATATCACACAAGTTAGGACCACTCCCAAGTGAGTGTTACTCTATGGAATCTAAAAATGAATGTAGCTATACTCTCCACATAAGAGTATCATCTGCATAGTAGACCTCGACTGCATACACAATGTCAGTCCTGGCGTTTGTTAGGACTCATCATAGATAATCCATACCACATAGGTTAGGACCACTCCCAAGCGAGTGTTACTCTATGTAATCTACATATGAATGTAGCAATACTCTCCACATAAGAGTATCGTCTGCATAGTAGACCTCGACTGCATACAAAATGTCATTCCTGGCATCCGTGAGGACTCATCATAGAGAATCCATACCAGACAGGTTAGGACCACTCCCACGCAATTTTTACTCTATGGAATCTACATATGAATGTAGCTATACTCTGCACATAAGAGTATCATCTGCATAGAAAACCTCAACAGCATACACAATGTCAGTCTTGGCGTCCATGATGACTCATCATATGAATCCATACCACATAGGTTAGGACCACTCCCAAGCGAGTGTTACTCTATGGAATCTACATATGAATGTAGCTATACTCTCCATATTAGAGTATCGTCAGTAGGTCCATCCTTATCTAGTAAGGACCACTCTCATGAACAGAGTGTTATTCTTGTTATCCTCGAGAGAGGATACTATTGTCCACAAGTGAATGTCAGACCTTTTCATCATCTTTAGGCATACTTGGCCTCTTTCATGTTGGAGCGTCATTGTCATCCCATCATTGATGTCAGTCTCATCATCACTCCTCATTTTCTGGGAGGATCCATATTATCAACCTGCTCCCCCTTTGTCCAAGTAGGGTTCATAGTGTTGACCTGATATTCCTTTTCGAGGAAAGTTCATATCTTCGACTTGTTCCTCCTTTATGAAGAAATTCCACATCTTTGACTTGTTATTCATTTCTAAAGAAATTCCATGTCTTCGACTCGTTCTTCCTTTCTGAAGAAAGTCCATATCACCACTGTTCCTCCTTGAGAGGAAAGTCTGTAGTATCATCATCATTATTCCTCCTTGCGAGGAAAGTCTGTAGTATCATCATCATTTTTCCTCCTTGCAAGGAAAGTATTTATGAAATATGCCAAGATTTTCATGGAAGCTTGGTCACCACATCAACAAGTTTCTCATCGGTACTTGCATACTGGAGTTTTATGTCTCCCTTTGGTAGTATATTCCACAGGATTCTTTGCCATCTTTATGCAACTCTGGTTGTCACAAGGAAACACTGTGGTATCCAAATCCATGTCAAATAGTCTTGACATCATTTTTTCAAAGCCATATGGATTCCCAAGTAGCAGAGCAAGTTGTCATGTACTCTGCTTCAGTTGTATTGAGAGCAACACTGGACTAAACCATGAGATCATGGTGGATCCTAGACAATAACATCCATCTGAGGTTCTCTTCTTGTATGCAGCACTTCCTACCCAATATGAATCCATATATCCATATAATATGTATTCATGATCTCTGCTATAGTAAAGTCCCAAGTCTGTCATACCTTTAAGGTACCTCATCATGATTTGCAACTATCAGGTGAAAACATTTAGGGTTAACTAGATACTTACTCAAGGTGTTCACAGCAAAGCATATATATGACCTTGTGTTCGTAAGATACATCAACGACTCAATAATCTTCCTGTACTGAGTCTACTAACTCTGATGTCTTATAAGAAAACAGTTTAATGTTGGTATTCATGGGTGTAGCCATGGCTTTACAATCTAACATATCAAATATTCTTTAAGATATCCACAACATACTTTCCCTGGTTCGGAAATATTCCTTCCGAACTCTTCCACACTTCTAGCCCGAGGAAATAATGCATCAATCCAAGATATTTCTTCTTGAATTATTTATCTAGCTTTTTGTGAATTCTTCATCTGTTTCTCATTTCCAGTAAAAAATAGATCATCCACATACAACAATAGTATGTCAGGTTCATCATCCATAATCTTAAGGTAAAGGTTAGGATCAACTTTACTCTTGGTAAATTCCATTCTTTCCAAGAGGCTATCTATTCTTCCATACCAAGCTCTAGGAGCTTGCTTCAGTCCATACAGAGCCTTTTTAAACTTACATATATGAGTCACTCTGCTTTCGACTTCAAATCCTTGTGACTATTCAAAGTAAACCTCTTCCTCAATCACACCATTAAGGAAGGCTTGTATTTACATCCATCTGGTGTACATCATGGAAGCAAGTGCCATGATAGTTCTGATCAAAGTGTACCTTGATTCTTGGGGCAAGTGTCTCTTCATAATCAATTCCCTCTCTCTGAGAGAATCCTCTAGCCACAAATCTTGCCTTACTTCCATCAGGAGCATATTTTATCTTTCAAATCTATTTGGAAGATACCACACTTTTGCTTTCTGGTTTGGGTATTATATCCCAAACATCATTCTGGTATTCTTCCAACATTGCATCTATCATGAGTTCATTTTTTTAGGTCATTGACATATCCTATTCTTCTGCATTCAACCTTGAAGGTTCAAAACCACTTTACTCTTGGTAAAGTATTGGTCCATAGGAAGTTGTCCATCAGGTCATACCATGTCGAACTCAGAGATCTTCTGTAGTCACTCCCCATGAAATGGAGCATCATATTCCCTGTGCATTCTATACTGGAGTGACATGTAGAATTCTATGCTACTATGTATCCATCTCAAGTTACTAGATACCAAGATACCTTTATCTTGAACTTTTTCAAAAAGTTACTCTTGCACCCATCTGTGAGCTTGTTGTGTTCTATAGATTTTCATCTTCAACCTTGCAGAAAAGGTTAATATATTCATCACTCTATGTGACCTATCAAGATTTTGTATGTGCTTTTCTATGGGTTCCTTCTGAGCTTGTACAAAGCATATTCTGTACAGGTGGTTCTTTGCTTGATATATACTTCTAATGAAGAAGTGTGTCTGGTTAATAGAGTATATCGTGCCATAGTCTATTCTTTCTGAGACAAACCACAAACCTTTCTTTGTACAATTGTTCTTGTATATCCAAATGGAAGACACTACGAACTTCCCTTCAGGTCTCGGAACCATATCGTAGAAATCATTCCACATGTTCAACTGTTACTCTTTGAGCATAGCTTCTTCCATAGCCGAAAACGTTAGCATCAATAATGTCAACCAAATGTGTTACACAACTAGAGTGTGTTTGAGGCCTCTTAATTTGGCTTGGAAGTCCCTTCATGCTTTTATTCATCTTGGAATATCTCTCATGCCTAAGATGGTCTTCATCTTTCGAGGTGGATCTACTGCTCTCTGAAGCTCTTTCTTCTGTCCTAGTGTCTTTGACCTTGGGAGCTTCAGGTACATGTTTATTGGAGTGAATCTTGAATTGTCATCACTTGTTCTTTGGAACAAGTATCATCCTCCTTTTTCTTGTAGGAGGTTGTACAAGACCTTTGCTACAAGTCAAATGCACTAGTTGCATGGTTAGAACCATTTTATAGAACATATGTATAATGAAAATTTATTATGCTTCACGCAAATGTTTAGCCAATAAAACATTCATCCATATCTCATGGAAACTTTCTAGATGCCTTAGATTTCTGCCATGACATCATTTATATTGTGCACTAATCCAATATGTAAGCAAAGAGGTTTCATTCTAAAAAAATTACAATGGAGAGTTGTATAACACCATGGGCTACTTACCCATCACATGCATATTAGTAGTATAATATCATTATTGCAAACATTATATCATGAATAATACAAAACATATACAGGAAATACAATTCAAATAATTATCTTTGTTTGTTTGTTGTCATCTCCTTCTTGATCAGCAACTTCTTCTTTGACTAGTGAGATTGCTTCATTCTCAGGCTTGCTTGAAATATTTTCTAGAATGTTGCTTCTGGTAGACCTAGGGTTTGACAGAGAAAACCTAAATTTTCAACTGAGGCATATTTCAGATATGATTTGATAGAAATATGCACCTCCTCAAGGCGAGCTGAGCAGTATATTCATTTTCCCAAAACTATGATCAGAACTGCAAAATATCTGATGCCCTAGTTTTCTTTTGTTTCTTCTGCAGAAATTCCTGATATTGTTTCTGCATTATCTCCAAAACTAATGCTCCTTTGTGTCTGAAAATTTGCACTGAGGTATCCTTGCCTTTCATATTTCAAACAGCGCACGTTAGAGCAGAATTGGTTTCACCAATTGGGACTTACGCACATTTTCCCAAGGTGACTCATTTCAGGACTGTTCAGAATAGAGAACTTGTACAGACTGCCATGTTTCACTGTTTCACCTTAGGGGTTTGAAAGTTTTACCATAGATAGTACAGTCTGTTCCATTTATGGGAAATATTGTGAAATTCAATTTGGGCCTTCATAGCCCAAGATATAGGAATTCTCCCTAGGTCACATGTTTAAGGCTAAATCCTTGGAGAGGCTGGAACCATTACTTGGAGGAATCCTATCTCCCATAATATAGTGAATTTGAGGCTACAAATTTCACACAGGGTACATAAGGAATTTATATTTGTCTCATAAAAGTTTTGGCTCCTAATCCTTCTCTAATATCAATATATAGTGAATCTACCAAAACTACTAGTTTAAGTATTCAAGCATGAAACCCTAACTTCAATAGATATAGTTGTAGCACTGTTTTGGATGCACAATGACTTCTTTCAGGGTGGCTTTGATACCATGTTAAGTTTTTATGGTTATATCAGATATTATAACATTTAGCATCATAATATCATAACCATAAGAAAAAATATCACTGAAATATAGACAAGCACAACCACAAAAAGAACACAAAGATTTGTCCTCGGAAACCCTCATGGGGAATAAAACCTAGCAAAAACTTCCTCTGTATAATATGTATAAAAGACAACCCAAAACTAGTTGTTCTCCTCCTTTTGTTCTCTCTCTCTCTCTCTCTCTCTCTCTCTCTCTCTCTCTCTCTCTCTCTTATGCACTACAGAAGTGAGTGAGTCTATGTTCAAATAAGAACCACAACTCCTCTATTTATACTAATTATCAATTGAATTTTTGCACTAAACAAGTTGGCCCCAATAAACTGTTTGGGCCGACTTCACCTAGGAATACTCAAAAAAAATTATTATATTATTATTAGGGTACTAAAGAGTCGACACAAGTGGAGGATTTACCTCATGACTCTATGATGACCAAATACAATAGCAACACCCCATCGGAGGAATAATAACATCTCCCTTGGGTTACATCAGTAAAATACATTTAGAATATCCTTTGAAGCTACAATATTTCAACACTATGGACCTTACAGGGTGACAAGAAAGGTTGGTGAAGTATCTTATGAGTTGGAGTTACCTGGAGGAATAAAGGTACATAATGTGTTCCATATGTCTTTCCTTAAGAAGGAAATTGGGAAAAAGGTTGTGGCATCAAAGGATATTCCTCCCATTAATTATGAGGGACACTTGGAGCTAATACTAGCAGAAATATTGTAGGTCAGAGAAAAAAATCTAAGGAAAAGGACCATTAAAGAATATCTAGTGCAATGGAAGGGCCTCCCGATTGAGGATGTAACTTGGGAAGCAGAAGGAATTTTGAAACATCTCAGTTTGATGATGATTGAGGACAAGCATTATTGGGAGACGAGGACTATCATGTACCCTTTATAGAAGAATATGAAAACACTCCCCTTACTCATTAGGTTCCCATGGGTTCAAGTGGGAATTAATTATATCCAGGGATTAATTAAAATAATAATAAAATTGCCTAGTGAAAAATTGTAAAAATTCATATGAGTCAAATTTTTCCACTTATGGTTGGGGATTATTGTAGCCAAGGAAAAACCCCGGATACATGTAGAAGCACCTTCCTTCTATCTAGAGGTTGAATGGGTAGATTCAATGGATAAAAGACAAGCTACAACAAATTGTTAGAAAATAAAAGCAAATATGAAACATCTACTTACTACAAATTAAACAAACAAAGATGAAACAGTATACCTTCCTATCTAGTTTGAAAGTGGGCCACCGTGCCCAAACTCACAAGATGTCTCTCCACAAGCTAGGGTTGGGTGGATTTTTGACTCAACACACCAAAGGGAATGAGGAAAGGGAGGAATGGAGTTGTGGCGGGGTGAATAGCTTGAGAGTGAAAGGTCTCTCAAGTTACTCACACAGGCTTTATAACGACAGGGAGGAGGAATCATGTGTGATGTGGACCCCTACACCTCTATTTAGGGTTTTTCTCAACTTTTTAGGGTTTTTAGCCCCTATTTAGGGCTTTAGGCCCTACCTAGGGTTTTGATCCTTTTTTGCTTGTTTCTTAGCTCCTTTTGGGGTTTTTAATCTTTTTTAGGGTTTTTAGACTCCTTTTGGGGATTTATCCCTCTTTTTGAGATTTTTGGCTCTTTTTTGAGCTTTTTAATCTCTTTTGTGTGGTTTTAAGCCCCTTGAGGGTATTTTTGGATCATTTTAAGAGAAAAAAATAGGTTAAATGGGTGTAGGGGTAGAATGGGTTAGGAAATGAATGTCTTTGTATGGTGTAGGATATATGAGAATTTTTTTGTGTTAATAGATTGCCCCCTGATATGTGAGGGAAGGAGGTCATCGTATGGCCGACGGACATCATTGGATCTTGAGGATCGTGGAGAGACCTGTGAAGAAGTGGTGCTTCCTCATTTGGGACATGGTGGCTTTTGGTTTTGTATTAATGTTGGTTCCCATCAATGGGTGATATACAAAGAATGTGTGACAGGCATATGGGTGAGGCGGGAATACCCATGCTCATAACAATTTCAAAAAGAATAATGTGATCAAGGCTACCAAACATAAGAGTCGATTATGTACAACTATTGTAACATAATGGTGGCCTCAATGAGAGGCTCAATACAATAATTATCTGAAGAAATGATACACCAGACTCATGGCATTCTCATGGAATGCAATATCGTCACAACTGATGACCTGCTAGATCCAAAATTTTAACATCAATGTAAGGATTCACTGACGGAGAGTTAGAATTTGTGAGGTACAACATGTCGCATCAATTATGAATATATATAGAAGCACTGGTCAGGGCATTTTGAACACTATCTCTAACGCAACCCGAAAATCACAAGGTACATGAACTTGTCTGGGTCCCTTAATAGACTCACCAATGTGCTAGAGTCAAGTGACAACTGGGGTGTTTGACCAAATACTGCATGGACCAATACCTTGTATGAATCTCAAGGTGCGATGATGTAGCTGAAGTCGAGCATGCAAGACACAACCATCCCATGAGGGACTAAGGATTCCTCTCAAGTGGTCCAAGGAACTCATCAATGAGGTTAATGAAACTAGGATATAGGGACATCTAGGTCTATCCTATGGAATATATGCGTTGTCTTTGATAGAGGGAGACCTGTAACTGACCAAGGAAATGGTGTTTCCTTGACCAGAAGCATGAGGGAGATAACCAAATATGTGAGACAATATGGGGATTGACAAAGTGAGTGGGGAAACAGGGTCAGGGAATCACAGGGGACTCAAACTTCCTTTTTTCATAGTACGATGGTAGAACTGACCTGGAAGCAAATGAAACTAACTCAAGAAAGAGGAATCATAGCTGTAATATCGGGAATGTAACTGCAAATGGGAAATACTTGGAGGGAGGTAACTTTAAACTTTTGATATCCAGGGGATCCAAGGAAGACTCATCGTAGAATACTCTGAACAAAGGTGACCCAATGGGGAAATGCTGCTGAATTGTAACATATGGGGAGGTTCCTAATGACACCATTATGGCATGATCTCATGGATTTTTCACGAGCCCTAGAAGGCAAATTATCGATTGTGCTTTCTATTTTAGAGAGTCTGAAAGCGTGAAGAAGAATCCAATGGGGTTTCTTTTTCATTGATAGTCTTACAGTGCCTGAGAAAAGTTTAAAAGTGTACATAGGAGAGCTCACCCATCATTTTTAGGGGATGGGAGACTTCTTTACTATTGGTAGTCCAATCAGGCCGGTAAAGGTTAAACATGTACTGACTGGACGATCATTCAAATACTTTTATGAGCATGAATGAAACCAAGTTTACTCGTCAATATTTTCTTATTGAGAAGGTTGGAAAAGAGCTTAAAGACAACCCATGATGAGATTTTTCGTGAAGTTCGATCCCAATGCGGGAGAAAGCATAAAAGGATGTAGAGGGAAACATTCCTGGCTTGAGTGTGCCGAGGTAGTCCTTTTCATATGGTAGTCTATACATTCCATAAAAGGAGATAAACAAGACTATGTAGATGCTCTTTCCAATACTTTCACAAGCAGGAAGGGAAGCAAATGCGCTCGATGATATTTTCATTTGTTTAGGAGTCAGAAAAGAGCTTCACATAAAATCCATTGTGGTCAACCAAGAAAGGGGGAACTCATGGTGCCCTATTGTGGGATGATGAAAGGTGTTCAAACATGACCAATCATGCATCACAGATGGAGTGGATGGCTCTTGAACATGCCAATACATGCATGGGAAGATTCATGGAAAGGCACACAAATAAAGGTGACTTTGAGGAAATGGTCCAGATAATCAAGTATTAAACATGGAACAATGGTTTCATCAAAATATAGAGGACGAAAAACCAAACTTGAAGGTGTGAGGGGTGTCTCAAATAGACTCTATATGACTCTGACTAGCAACTAATGGTTCTTCCCCTAGTGCAGTGATGCACGGGGAAAAACTAGACCAAATGGGGCCTATGGATATGGAGCTATCTCACGTACAATGTGCGATTCACCTAGTGGTACAAAAATATATGTGACTCCGAGAAATGGACTTGAGAATCAGGAGGAAGGGAGGAAGTATAGAAGGCCATTTCTTAACCTAAGAGATTTTCAAACAATGGTGGCAACTTCCTATTCTAATAGAGGATGATCCATACGTGAGCATGGAAAACCGGGGAGATACAGAGATTCCCCGACCTCCATGGAAGTTCTAGGGACCTGATGGTATGCTAGCGTGGTGGTAGCTAGATCACACATGTGACATACTATGTGCATGTGCATATGTGGGACCGCACCCTCTAGTGGGCTACCAGCGGCGAAGGGGTAGGGATCATATCAACCTGCTCAAATGAAAATTATGCAATGGAGTTCTACAATGCACTCACTGTGACTAGATGTGGAACTACTACTAGAGGGGATCACCGACTCATGGAAAAAAATATGCAAAACAAAAGAAAAAACTACACTATAAGGGAATCATAGTGGTTATATTAGGCATAGACTCTCTTGAGGTGGATCCCGTTGCGCGACTTCTTCAAGAGTCGACCATCTGAGTCAGCGAAGAGGTATGACCCCTTACCAAGACAAAGGTCGTTGGGAAGGAAAGGTGACAGAATATGGTATTTTATGGGAAGAACTGATTCCACACTATGGTTTAAAGGGAATGGGATAAAACCAGAGGCAGTCTTACGAATCTCTCTGTCATCGCGTAAGTGGTTTCGAGATAGATCAGGTGGATCTTCCACAACCGATGAGACAGAAGGGAAACTAGTGCTAGAGATCATGTAAATGGTATTGGTTGTGGTTTTGGTGGCCTTGCCCCCAGTCTCTGTTGGAGGAAGAGGGGTAGGTTTGGAGATGATAGGAGGCTTTGGTGGACCAGGAGGTAGGTGCGACATCATCTCAATTGGTTGGGAAAGAGTCAACACATCCTAGGGCCTCAGAGGTAGGGTATGTGGTTCAAGGTACCACACAGGAACTCCCAGTGTGAAATCCTATAAATTGCGAGTTGCCAAGACATGCTTACTGATGATCCCCGATGGTAGGAAAAGGAAAAGGATCATCTTGATTGGTAATGAACACCAATAGTTCCCTAGTGACTGAGGTTGAGGTTGCGAGTGATGTTGCGATATGGTCAAAATGGTACTAGATGTGATAATACACAAATTTGTTATTTCAGTTGGTGTAGATGGAGGTGGTAACACAACAGGATTTGAACCCAAAATTTGACGATAGAATTTGACGACATCTGACGTATCGTACGATGTGTTGGACATCAATGATGAAAAGTACTGAACCTTTTGAATTATTTTAGCACCGTCAAATTTTCGATGTCGTAGACGTAGGTTTTTCGGCGGAGATGTCGTCGAAAAATGTGACAGCTATATCGTCGGATTTCCAACACTGATTCGTAGGTTTTTCGATGTATATGTCATCAGATATCCGACAAGCATGTGTCGACAATGCGACGGATATCTCGTCGCATATTTGACACAATGATGTCATATTTTCGACGTGTTTGGGTTTTTTTGAAATAAAATAATGTCATATTTCAAATTGTTTGTCCCATATTTCCAACGGTACTATGTTTAGGTTGTTAGATATTCGACGAATTTGCAATTATAAATTTAAACATTTTTAAACATTCCGACATGTTTGTTGTAGAAGCAATGGACGGTTTGCGAAAATTATTTATTCCTCGACGAACGGTTTCAAGAATTGTTTTATTCTTCAACGGGTGGTTGCAGGATTTTTTTCTTTCTTTGACAGACAGTTTGCTGAGATTTTTTTATTCTTCGACAAACCTCCATTTGAGAAAATTGTGATGTGTGGAACTTGATTTTTTAAGATTTTTGATAGTATTCATTCACAAATTTTGTGACAAAATATCAAATAGAAATATTCCTGATCCAAATGAAAACAACCAACAATTGCTTGCTAGACTATGGGATGCAGCGAAATGAAGGGGTGATGGAAAATGTTATTGTTCGTGTACTCAATGCAGGGGATTTAAGAGGAGAATAATATTGATCTCAACGACCACAAAAAATTGTAGGGAACATGGAAACATAGAGGGGGGGAATGAATATCGTCCATTTGTAGGTTTAGCATTATAAAGTTTTTTATATTCTTTGCTTTGGTAAATGTATGTATTATTTTAATATTTCCTATATTAATGTATATCTATTGATGTTTCCATGTATTTATAAAGGAAATACACCCTACAACATATCGTCCAGAGGAAGTGCTTTCAGAACAAGTTCCAGATCAAGATCATGGAGCATCTATGTTTAATGGAGAACAAGTGAATGATCATATTCAACAAGATGATCATACTGATAACGTAGTTGAATATGATGGTACAAATACATTGATACATGTTTCATTTAATGTTAGAATGGATGATGACAATGATGATGATAATGAAAATGATGATGACTTTGATGATGTTCACGATATATCTCGTCTCAATAAGGCATATGAACCCCTTTATGAAGGCTCCAAAACAAATATTCTCTCTGCTATATTGCTGATAATGAACTTGAAGGTTATGAATGGTGTTTCAAACATTGCAATCACATGGATGCTAAGGAATGTAAAATAATCCATCACATATATCGGATCGTGATAAATTTTATCTGTATTAGTCTAATAATTGTATTGTTAACTCATTATTGATCATCGTACAGATGAAGCGTGTTTCAGTAATATTATTTATTTATTATATTAACTATATATATATATATATATTTATGCAGCTTCATAGCTGAATTTTTGTTACCACCATCAAATATTTTACCTTGCACATATCGAGATTTATCTTCCATCATGAAAGAGATTGGAATGCATTATGAAGCAATTCATGCATGCCCCGATGACCATGTTATATATTATAATCAGCATGAATTTGCAATAGAATGTCTGGAATGTCATGTAAGTAGATATCGAACAGATAAGAAACAAAAAAATGCCTCAGAAGGTTCTTTGTTATATTCCCATCATTCCACATTTGCAACGGTTGTTCAGGTACAAAAACATAGTGCAATTTATGGATTACCATGCCAGGAACAGAAGTCAAGATGATGTTATCTGAATGCCTATATATGGTTATTCTTTTAGAGATATGGAGGAAAAGTGGCCTCACTTTAAGGAAGAACCATGTAATATTAGGATATCTTTAGCAACATATGGTGTTAATCCATTTGCACAGATGAAATCCATTTACACGGTGTGGCCTATTTTTGTTATCAACAATAACATTCCTCCATGGTTGTCAATAAAGAGGGAGAACATAATGTTTTCAATGATTATTCTAGGTTTTTTGTGTCTACAACTGTTTTATTTATAATGTAGTTGTGGCATCTCATTTGTCGTATTATGTTTCCTAATTTCATATATAAATATTTTTATTTTACTCTTGTGCATGGTTTATATATCTTAATGGTTCTCATAATGATATATTTTATATGTACTTCAAATCAATCAGGTAAGTTCCAAGTCAAAGATATGAATGTATATATTGAACCTCTTATAGATGAGCTACTGAAGTTATGGAATGGAATCACTATGTATGACATATCTATACCAATACGGCAAAGGCAGTTTCAATTCCATGCAATGGTTGTATGGACAATACACGATGCCCCTGGGTTAACTTCATTTTATGGTTTCTATTTTTAAGTTCCACTTTAATTGCATTTAATTATATGGAGTAGTTAGAATAGTTAATATATAATTATAATTGACATAGATATTCCAGATCTAAATATTGTAGGTCTTCAGACAAAGGGTAAATTTGCATGTCAAGTTTGTGGTCCTAAGATAAAATCTGGTCGCTCAAAAATATTAAGAAAGGAGGTGTTTGATGAGTATAGGCATTTCCTCTCTAAGGATCACACGTATAGAAAAACCAAAAAAAAAATCTTTTCAATGGGAAGAAGGAGACTGCATTAAAAAAATAGAGAATGACTCATCACCTTTGGAAGATGCAATACAATAGAAATCATCATCATCATCATCATGGTACATATGGATCATCGTATATCAATTGTTATGTATTTTTATTTTTATTGTGAGTTGTTTACTGTAGTGGCCATATTTGATTTATGATGTAATTGATTTATAAACTAATATTCATGATGTCCATTGTGATCATGAAGGCATTAATGGGCTTCCCCGAGGAATGAAAAGTTATCATATTCAATTCAGCAGGTTTCCCTACTATGAGCACCTACAAACTGCTCATTTGTTTGATACAATGCATATTGGAAAAATATTACTGAAACATTATGGCGACTACTGGACCTAAGGAGGGAGAAAGATAAAGTTGTGAAATCTTGCAAAGACATTCAAGAAAGTAACCATGCAATGAAAGACATCATTCAATTTCATAGCAACAGAGACCAAGTTAATATAAGCTCAATTCCATGGATGTTTACGGAGCAACATAGCAATGTTGTCAAAGAAGTTATGCAGAAAATTAAATTTCCCACTGGATTTTGTGTAAACTTGAAGAATATCATAACAGAAAGGGTGGTTTTGAGGGGGTCAAAACACATGATTGGCACATCTTCATCAAGGTAATTATTATTGTTATGTCCATATAATTTTTTTTTTCATTTTATTGCGTATATTTTTTTTTCTTGTTTGTATACTCTTTGTTTATTAAATGGTGTGGTTTGCATATTGATATAGTATGTTCTACCTCTCTCTCTCCCATACAACTTCGACAACAATGTCAAAAAAGTTATATATAATCTTGGTAAATACATGAGGTAACTAGCAATTACTTGCACGTGCTTAGTGTTTCTTTAATTCTCTGTATAATTTATATATTTTTTTGTGCACTATTTCATCATAGGTAATTTAATGTATTTTTTGTTAAGTATCGTTATTGTTTTGCGTCCCTTGTAGATGGTTGACATTTAAATAAATCCATAAATAAGATATAAAGTATTGGAGGAGAGAAATTCCTCGTCTCATGTGAAATGCAGAAGCATTTACCTTAAGAATTTTTCAATGCACAGGAACACTACCTCATACACCAAGTTGAGGAGATTGAGTTGTGTGGACCTGTGTAGTAGAGGTCCATGTGGATGGTTGAGAGGCACTTGAAATATATGAAGGGTTTGGTGAGACAATGAGCACATGCTGAGGTTTCTATGATGGAAGGATATATGGTATACCAAAACATGTTGTATGTTAGTGAATATCTTCCTATTTTAGCGTCAAAACTCAATTTACGTCGCATTTGTGATCGGAACTCCAATAACAAATTTGAAGGGGAGAAACTGAAGGGGAAAAGTAGATTGAGGAAGGTGAAAGGTAATTATTAGCTAGTGGATTTTTATTATATCGTTCATATTCTAATTTCATTTTCTAGTTATTGCATCAATTAAGAGCATATACTTTGTTCAAGAGATTTGCACATGTCTTTCATTTTAATGATTATTGTCATTAAGCAATTGGTTGAGAATGGGATGCAATTCATTTAATACATTACAAACAATCTTGACTATATGAAGGTATGGATTAAACGATGCAAAAAATCAGGTCATGGAATATCATGGGAAAGTGTGGCTTCATTCGTAAAAGCAGCACAACGCAATGGAGATAGAAATATAATAGAAAGGGAAATCGATTTAGCATATGGTTTAAAAGATAAAATGGTAACCATATTAATCAATCCCTCTTAATCGTTTATTTTGAAAATTACATTTTGACGTACATGTTTTTCTTTTCCATGTATTGTTGCATAACTACTGAATCATTGTGTAATCTTTTTGTGTATTTCTTATTGCAAGTAAAACACCATAAGGCTATGGTCTGCAATGGTGGTAGATATTGGATCAAAAAACTGGATGAAACAAAAAAAACATCAGTTTGTGGGATATCTACAGTCTTTAAGGTGACCAATGTTTCATCTAGAAGTGGCAGACATTTAGAAGTCTCAAAAAATCGATACTATGGGTTTTTGGAAGATATTATACAGTGTGACTTTAAATCCTTTAAGGTAGTTCTATTCATTGTCAAATGGTACAGGTTACGATTGAATCAATGTTATCCTGATAGAACTATTATTGAACATGATAATGGATTTACCATGGTAAATACAAGGTTGTTTGAGCCAAGAACAGAGCCCTATGTTCTTCCCAGCCAATGCGAATGGGTATTTTACTCGTAGGTTCTAGGTAAAGCGAGTTGGTCATTTGTTGTGAGACATGATCCAAGGGCAAGGTTAGTAAAGTATAACCTAGATGATGGTAATGTATAGGGTTCTATGCAAGAATAACATCATGACGAAGATCATGATAAACATAATTTAGGTGATGATGATGATCCATCAGAAGATGTCCAAGAAATATTTGAATCAGATGATGTAGCAGAAAATGCCGATGAAGATTATATCGATGATGACACGATGAGCATAACTTATGATGATGACGATGATGATATGGCCAATTCTTATAATGTTGACTCTGGATCTGATGATACAGATGATGACTTGGATGAAGAAGATGATGACAAGGATGAAAAGACAATGAAATATATTGAAAGGTAAATATTTAATTAGACCTATTCTTTTATCTTATTTAAAAATATATATATATTTACTAACATCATCACCATCACCATCATCTTCATCATCATCATCATGTTGATCATCATCGTCACTATCATCATCATCATCAGCAGCAGCAGCAGCAAAAACATCATCATTATCATTGTCATCATCATTATCATCATCATCATCATCATCAAGAGCATCATCATGATCATGATCATCATTATCATGAACATCATCATCATATTCATCATGATCGTCATCATCATCATCGTCATCCTCAGGATGATGATAATCATCATCAACATCATCATCATCTTCATCATCATCATCATCATCATCATCGTAGTCATCCTCATGATGATGATAATCATCATCATCATCATCATCAACATCATCATCGCCATCAAAATCATAATCATCATCATCATCATCACCATCGTCGTTGTCGTCATCTTCATCATCGTCATCTTCATCATCATCACCATCATCATCATCATTGTCATCATCATCGTCATCCTCATGATCATCATCATCATCGTCGTCGTCTTCACCATCAACATCATCATCATCATCTTCATCATCGTCATCATCATCATCATCATCCTCATGATGATGATAACCATCATCATCATCAACATCATTGTCATCGTCGTCATCAACATCATAATCATCATGATAATCATCAACATCATCATCATCATTGTCGTCATCTTCATCATCGTCATCTTCATCGTCATCATCATCATCATCATCTGCATCATCATCGTTGTCATCATCACACATCATCATCTTCATCATCATCGTCATCATCATCTTCATCACCAAGATGACCATCATAGCCATCATCATCATATTCATCATTAAGGCTATGGTCATCATCCTCATCAGCATTATCATCATCATCATTGTCATCGTCGTCATAAAAATCATCATCATCATCATCATCATCATTGTCATCGTCATCATAAACATCATAAACATCATCATCATCATCATCAACATCATCATCATCTTCGTAAGCACAAACATCAACATTATCATCATCATCATCATTAGCATCATCATCATCATTAGCATCATCATCATCATCATAATCAAGAGCATAATCATCATCATCATCATTATCATCACCATCATGACCCTCATCATCATCATCATAATCATCATAATCGTCATAATCATAATCAGGTACCATCATCATCATAATCATCATAATCATAATGAGAACACTTATCATTATCATCATCTTCATCATCATCATTGTCATCATCTTCATCACCAACATGACCATCATCATATTCATCATCATCGTCATCATCATTGTCATCCTCATGACGATGATAATATCCATCATCAACATCATCATAACCATTATCATCATCTTCATCATCATCATCGTCATCATCATCATCATCGTCATCCTCATGATGATGATGATCATCATCATCATCATCTTCATCATCGTTGTCATCATCACCATTGTCATCATGTTGTAAAGGAAAGTGTCCTATGGCTAGGGTTTAAGAGGCCATCAACGTACTGGGGTTGAAAGAGAGATGCACAATGTTCAGCAAGTATATAACAACAAGTTTCAGAGATGAGAAGGGTCCACACCTGATTAACTGAAGGCTGGTCCAAGCTTTCTCTTCAATCCTCCTCTTGCTCCTCTCGCTCCAAGAGACCTGCAAAACAAGTTATACCTTCCTCAAACCATCATGACCACATATAAACAAATGATAATCAAATAAATCTGGCATAATAATTTGATTAACATCATCATATGATCAGAAACAGAGATTCAATCACACATTGAACAATGATTTGGGAAGAAGAAGGACATCACATCTTTATTAATCTTGAAAACAAGTACAAATATACCTTCTCTTCAAGTTGGCACCTCACGAAACCTTGATCTAGTTCTGCTGCTTCTCTTCTCCAATGAACTCAGCCTCCAAGCTATGCAACACAAGGGGAAGACCTCCAGGGCAAAGGTGTAGGCAAAGAGAGTCCCGATTCCTCCAGCATAACAATGCATAAAATCCAAGTCCCCTCTCATGGACCTCCCTACCTCTATTTATATGGGGGAAATAAGGTAGTTTTGAAGGTTGGAGAAGTTACAGTAGTTAATGAAATTAAGTTAAATGAATCAACTAATCTCCAATTAACTCATGTTTTAATGTTTTAAATGCTAAGAGGCACATTCGTGGGTTTTCCTTAAGGAAAATCACGAATGGACAAAAAACACATTTTTAGGGTATTTCTGGGCATTTTCAGACTTTGATGTCTTCTAGAAAGTTTTAGCTAACTGAAATATCTTTCCAACGGCGCAGATATGAGGTCAAACGGAGTTACAGAACTCAAGATATGGGTCCTCCAATATAGTTGTTTTTTCAGTGACTTTCAATGACTTTCATGAAACAATGGGAAAGTGGTCACAGGCAGAGATAAAGGCAGAAATGTATTCCATAATAAGCCAAGCTATAGTATTCTAGGCAAACCTCAATCCATAAGTGTCCTTTTGTGTGCCGACATAAGGAAAGTCGGAACTCGCTGGTGTATAACACATCATCATCATAATCATCATTGTCATCGTCGTCGTCATCACCATCTTCATTGTCATCGTCGTCATCAACATTATAATCATCATCATCATCATCAACATCATCATCATCATCGTCTTCATCATTGTCATCTTCATGATCATGATCATCATAATCTTCATCATCATAGTCGTCGTCTTCATCATCATCATCATTGTGAGTATCATTATTATCGTCATCGTGAGTATCATTATTATTTTGTATTTTAATATATCAACATAGATCTATGTTAATCTTGACTCTACCAAGTGCTAAGAGGGATCAAATGCTTTGAAGCGCAAATCTTGGAAACATAAAAAATTTGAATTATACACTTTGTATAAACCTTATATATTTTTAACATAGTTAACATTATAATCAAAACAAAAACATAAGAGAAATATTTAATGAAGAGTCCACCATGCCATTATATTGGATATGTGCAATCTAGAATGACCACTTTTGTTTTAAGATTGAATTTACTTTATTCATATTGATGAATATCCCTTCACAATTTTCTTCATTGAAATTTGATTGTTATCAAATTAAACATGATAATTAAAAAAAAGAATATTGCAAGTGCAACTATCATAATCACACATAATCACATTCCCAAATAATAAATGTTAAATAAATATATATAAATAGATAAAATTCATTAGTTGGATTAGTGTAATGTATTTATGCTCCAATCAACAATCTCACATAATTAACCGAGAGTTAAAGATGCATGACATCTTGAATTATCAAAGTTTTATTTTGATCAAATATATTATATATAAAATAATACAATAACATTAGTTGGATTTCAATTCAATGGATTTTTAAAATAAAAATTAACATATATTTATATAAATGTATTTTACAATTTATTCAATTTAATTTAGATTTAATATATATTTGGCTTTACAATTTTTATTTTTAATATTTTTTGGTATTAACATATGCCATATCATTATAAACATATAAACATGGTACATCTCACTCACTTTAATTATAAAAGACTTCAATATAATAAATTTTATATTTTTATATTTCAAACATTAATATATAAAATTTATATACTTTATATACTTTAAAATTTCAAATAATAATATAAGATATTATAAAATGAGGATTGTATTATTCACAAAAATATTAATTCCTAAATTTTTCTCATGCATTTAGTTTTCATCTTTAATTATTTATTTAAAAAATGAAAAAGTTATAGTATTAATTATATATTTAACAACAAGAAAAAAAATTATACATTTTGATATAATTATTTGAACCATTCTATAATAAACCTTAGTTAAACCTCGGTTAAAGTTTAAACATTTAATCAATGTTGAGATTTATTCCGCTCTTGTTTAGTAGTTGGGATATGGTACTATCATAAAGTTTTATGTTGAAACCCTAACAAATGTATTGTCCTTTTCCTTTTGTGGAAAAAGAAATATGTTTGATCTCTTAAACTTGATCGCATCATAAAACTTAACTTACAAATAAACTAAATTAATTTAAATTAAAATTATTATCATAATATATATTTTCTTAGTTATTTATAAAATTAAAATTATATTATGATTAAAATTATTTTGTGTGATAATAAAAATGTTTGATCTCGTCAACTTGATATCATCCTACAAATTAATTTAAATAAATATTAATATCATAATTTATCTTTTATTTATTTATAAAATCAAAATTACATTATAATTAAAAATATATATATAATTGTAAATTATAAAATAAATTAAATTACATTATAATTAAAATAAAATAAATAAATTCCATGGATGTTTACAGAGCAACATAATGGGTTGTATTTCAAAGCTAAGGGATGGGAGGGAGGTAATTGTTTCACTTTATTTGGTTGATATTTTTAAATATCCCTAACTTTATGTGTTTTCATAAACCATTAAAAATAGGAATATTTTTGTTGCAAGACAAGATAAGAATAATAGAGTAATATGATAACTTATAATAATTATAATAGTTTTTAAGATATGAGTTTATAATATTATAATAGAAATCTTGAACTTGAACTTTTTGTGTAGCTAGGTTCTACCCTAGTTGTCACTAGCTCGACTCACATGCTCAACTTTTCAATCATCCTTCAAAGCTATATTTTAGCACAACAGGATTTGAACCCGAAATCCGATGGCAGAATCTGACGACATTCGACGTATCGTACGGATGTGTTAGAAAGAAATGATGAAAAGTACTGAGCCTTTTGAATTATTTTAGCACCGTCGAATTTCAGACACTAGTGTGTACGTTTTTCGATGGATATGTCATAGGAAATTTGGAGGTCTTGTCGTAGGAAATTCGACGACCTTGCCGTGGAAAATTCGATGGCCTTGGCGTAGGAAATTCGACTGAGAAAGACACTAAGATTGTGCCAAATTTCCAAACCCACACCTCTTATAAATGTGGACCTTGGGATTGTGCTAAAATTACAAACCCACACCCCTCATAAAGATGGATACTGATTCACATTAATGCACATAATTGTATAGACTCCAATCCAATTGATTAAAATCAAAGACAAGACCTTTATAGGGAAGAGAAAAGACATACCTTTGAACACCCAATAATTATAAGAAGGAACACAAAGAAGAGATAAATAGAGGAGATAGAGTCTAGAAGCCACACCAAGCCTCCACTTCCTAAACTCACCTGCATAGGTTGCTAAAAGTCACCCTCATTTTCTTGTCACCTTTTTTCCACACCTACAACCACAATATCCCACCTTCATAGACAAACCTTCTAATTGTTATTCTCATGTATTACTCCAAAGTGGTGAACTATGAGACCTTTAATCTTGATGTTGTGATGCATAAAAAATAAGGAATCCATTACCTAACTTGGGGTCCTCATTTTTAACTAGGATAACCTTGTCCAAATACAATGTTGCAATCATCTTTTTGCGACAATTTGATTATGGCTTGGTTTCAAATGATAAAATTCAACCTCACAAATCCCCTCCAAATTTTCATTAATTATGTGCATGTTTATTTGGAACAGGGTACCTTTTGTAGTAACTTTCTTATACATTTGTTGGACAATGAATAAAGAATCCCCCAAGACTATTTCCTTGATCTTAAGTTGATGCAATAAAATTGATCCAAATGCATATAGTTTCGCATGGTTGATTAAAGAAATTCCAAGCCCCTAAGAGAAGATAACTACTGTATTTTGTTCAGGGATAATGTGAGTCCATACCACTCTTGCTACCCTTGGGTTACCTCTAAAGGCACCATCAAAAAATAATTTGAAGCAACCATGTGAGTCTAGCCAATCTTTTATTTCCAATTATGAGAGATTTAGTTGCCAATATTAGTTAGGATTTTGTTTTACATACATTTGTTAGAATAAAGGGATTCCCTAGAGGGAATTCTTAAACCCATAGACACTTTTTCATTGTAAGGTTTTCCAAAAAATTAAAACTTAGCTCTCAATTATAGATATTTCTGTTAAATATAAACATCAAAACTATAAAATTTATTTAAGTAAAATATTCTCTCATGGTTATGCATTATGGAACATAACATATTTAGACAAGAAATCATATCCTATTTTTTTTCCAATACTATATTCTCCTTTAGTGCCATACTCCTTTTTATTTTATTTTTCTTGGAGAAGGAAACATACAGAGTTTAGGGGTTGTCCTTTTTTAAAATAATTAGCTTAGGTGTGACAAATAGAATAATAAATCCCATGGTCATATGATTTATGTTTATGTAATAGATGCTACTCTTTCAAAGTGTCAATGGTGTGACCGTGGAGGTAAATATTCGACAGGCCGGTAAATTTGGTGGCAAGGTTGAAATATTGGAGGGAATTTTAAAGTCACAAATTTTTAAAGGGAACCCTATTTTCCTAATGTGATCAAACTGAAAGGCCATTTGATCTCCTCTATTTCTACCTTGAATCTCAAGTTGAAAGATATTTGGGCTTATTTTGAATGAGTAACTCTGGTTCACAAGCTGTAGTTCAGTTGTCGATTCCCACTACTCATTCCAAATTCCATTCTTGAATCTCAAGTTGAAAGACCTTCCTTCGTATTACTAGCTCTAAAAAAAAAATTAATATGAGACCTTCGGTCCTTCGGGTACACCTTAAAACACAGTAATATCCCCACCTTTATCTCTAAGGAGGGGCTCATAACCTATCTGGATCAACCTTAAGGATAGAGAGGTGGGTTGAGTGTATCACTAGATCTCAAAGCAGTCATCAATGGCTCGAGTCCCTCTTCCACTCAAAAGGCGGAAATTGAGTTTTCGGTGGATAATCCCGTTTTTGATGTGGGCGGTGTGCTCTGGATAGGTTTAATCTCATGACCATCTCATTGAACACATTCCAGATGCAATTTCAGATGCACATTTGAATGCACATTCAAACGCAAATTTATATTTCGATTCATATGTAGGCGACAAAACCTAATGGAGGAGTGGCTTCAACCGATCAGGTAACTCATAGAATGATGCACTAGTTTAGGAGTTTTTCCCTTTGCTATTTTTGTGCCGAGAGGCGCTCTATAGCCCAGTATGGGGAATATCTTGTCACGTAACATTATGTAACGTTCCTCATGTAAATGTTGGCTATAAATTTTTACTTCTATTTACTTAAGATTTTCGATTATGAGAGAGATGTTGTAATGTTATGTAACATTCCTCATGTAAATGTCGGCTAAAAATATTTACTTATGATGTAGATTTTGTCGGATTTTAATTAAAAGTAAATAATTTTTTTGGCTCATTAAAATAAAAACGAAACGATGTGTGTTTTGAAACAGCTACTATATAAACACCAATAGATAATAAAAAATACATAAGAATTTATCAAGAGGAGGAATATATGCCGCAAAGAGAAGATTTGCCCCAAGCAGAAGACTGCCGCAAAAAAAATAGAAAGAATATCTTCGCAATGGATAGGTAAGTTTTTTAAATTGATATTATAATTTTACTATGTAGGAAGAGGTTCTGAAATTGAAACCAAATCCAATTATTGAAACTGAAACCAAAATAAATATATATTAATATATATTTCAATTTATATATTAAAATAAATAAACATTGAAATATATATTAATATATATTCCAACATGAAAACCATGCTATTGCAGAAGCCATCATTTCTCATTTTCCTTCAATTCGCACAGAGATCCATGTGCCATAAAACATGCAGCAAAAAAACTAACAAAACCACAACCATTAACAGAAGAGAAGATTGTCGCAAAAAAAAAAAAAAAGAATATCTCTGTAACGGATAGGTAAGTTTTTTAAATTGATATTATAATTTTACTATGTAGGAAGAGGTTTTGAAATTGAAACCAAATCCAATTATTGAAATTGAAACCAAAATAAATATATATTAATATATATTTAAATTTATATATTAAAATAAATAAATATTGAAATATATATTAATATATATTCCAACATGAAAACCATGCTATTGCAGAAGCCAACATTTCTCATTTTCCTCCAATTTGCACAGAGATCCATGTGCCATAAAACGTGCAGCAAAAAAACTAACAAAACCACAACCATTAACAGAAGAGAAGATTGCCACAAAGAAAAAAGATAGAATATCTCCGCAACCAATAGGTATGTTTTTTAAATTGATATTATAATTTTACGATGTAGGAAGATGTTCTAAAATTGAAACCAAATCCAATTATTGAAATTGAAACCAAAATAAATATATATTAATATATATTTCAATATTTATTTATTAAAATAAATAAATATTGAAATAAATATTAATATATATTTCAATATTTATTTATTAAAATAAATAAATATTGAAATAAATATTAATATATATTCCAACATGAAAACCATACTATTGCAGAAGCCAACATTTCTCATTTTCCTCCAATTCACACAGAGATCCATGTGCCATAAAAGGTGTAGAAAAAAAAACTAACAAAACCACAACCATTAATAGAAGAGAAGATTGCCGCAAAGAAAAAAGATAGAATATCTCCGCAACATAAACATGCAGCAAAAAAAGAACAAAACAACATATATATATATATATATATATATATATATATATATATAGTTATAGTTATAAATTTAAATTTAAATTAAAATTATAAGTTTTTTATAGTTATAAATTTTGGAGAATTGATAATAAGAACTACATGTAGTATAATGATAAGGGTGTTGTAATAATGGGCATGAGGTTCAAGGTTCAAACCTCCCAATTTACCTAAATTATTCTTTTAAAAATATAGTGAAATTTAAATTTGCATAAAAATCAGTGTATGGTTTTTATATAGTCATAAATTTCAGTGTATTATTAATAAGAATTGGTTGTGCTAGTGTTGGGATAATGGGAAAGAGGTTCAAGGTTCAATTCTCCTAAATCACCTAATTCTTTTGAATATTTATTGAATTTTAAACTTGTATAAAATTCAGTGTATGGTTTTCATTTAGTAATAGATTTCAGTGTATTAATAATAACACCTACCTGTAGTGTATTGGTAAGGGTGTTGGGATAATCATGAGGTTTAAGGTTCAATCCTCCCAAGTCACCTAATTCTTTTAAAATATAAAGAATTTTAAACTTGCATAAAATTCAATGTATGTTTTTTTTATATTCATAGATTTCAGTGTATAGTTTTTAAATATTGCATAAATTTCAATGTATTGTGTATAAACATTGCATAAATTTCAGTCTATAGTGTTTAATCACTGCATAATTTAAATATTGCATAAATTTCAGTGTATTGTGTATAAACGTTGCATAAATTTCAGTCTATAGTGTTTAATCACTGCATAAATTTCAGTGTGGGTATTATTCATTCGCTACATTGATTTCAGTCTAGATTACATTGATACAAAATTTTCATTGTGTATGTTAATGATAGTCATTTTTTATGTATATTTTGACCTAGAAATGGAAGATGCTATGAGAGAAATAGGAGAGGGATCCAAAATTATCGTCTCTATTTTCCAGTTTAACAATTTTTTCAATACTTAATATTTAATACTTACATTGAGATAATCCTCATAATTCTATCTGTGTTTTCAACTAAACCAGTTCCTTACAATGTTGATCAAAATCAAGTTTTGTGTCACCTCCCAGGACTGAAACCAGCCTAGATCCAAATCCTAGGCTCTATCAAGCGCCGAGAGGGATCCAATCTCCCGAGGTGAAACCCTCTTTTGAAGTATTGCACTCAATGAGGTTTTCACCTCGGGAGATTGGATCCCTCTCAGCGCTTGATAGAGCCTAGGATTTGGATCTAGGCTGGTGTATCTTCATCCATCTACAGGGAAAAGGGTGTGGCATTGCCTCTTTAAACACAACATCAAGGAAGAAGAACGTTGGGTTATCTTAGTTGTGGAAAGTTTGAGAGAGGCGCATTGGGTGAGCAGTTTTGAAGAATAAAGAAAGGGAAGAGATCCTCTCCTCATCTGAGAGAGAGCACACTTAAAAGAGAATAGGAGATGATTGTTTTCAACTTGTCACTTCACTAGAGAAGAAACACATACACCTAGGCAAGTTCACTCACGTTACTCTGTTATCCAAGCACTTAACCAGTCTGTTTGTGGGAGATTGGACATTGTATACTATCAAGAAGAGGTTACTGGGATTCAAATTCAATCTACAAAAATATGGTACACACAGAGGGTTTCTACAAGGTGTAACCATTACAAGAAAGGATCTTCCATCTCAATTACATTCCTAGTATATAAAAACCAGCAAGTTGTGGTCAAATAAAGGAGGAGAATATTTGTCACTTAACTGCATTTTTTTACCCATAAGTATTTCTATTACTGTTGTGTGTAAACATACCATCTCCAAGTTAGATCTTCATATGTTTTCCCATGTACAGTCCATTACAATAGTAACTAAATCTATGTGTCTACAGTTTTGACTTTGTTTTATTATCATATTTGTGGGTTTTTACCATTCGATCTCATCTTGTATTTATATATGGAAAAAAATGAATCAAAATTCTATTAAATAAATGGAGGAATATATGAGATAAAACTATTTGAGTCACTCATAAAGTTATAGCAGCATATTAATGCATCCTATAGGAACACTTAGCAAACTATTTGACGAAACCCATGAACCAAGTGTTATCCACCTGAATGGCACCTCTCCGTCCGAGTGCTGACATTCACTATGTTGGCACACAAAAGGACATTTATGGATTGAGGGTTTCCCAAAACACTATAGATGGGCTTATTGGCTTATTAAGAACTATATTTATCATCCATCCAGCTGGTTATTTTTTACCTTTTAAATATGTCAAGTCCTGTAAGCGAGACTCTTCTTATATGCAACTCGCGTGTTGTACGCGAGTGTCGGTTATTGCATCTCACGTACAGATTTGTACGCAGGTTACCCTTAGAGAAACTCGCGTGTCATACGTGATTTGCCAGTGTTGATACCCACGTACACCTTCATTTGACATTTAAAATAAAAAATCGCGATTACTGGAGATTAGTTAAGCACTTAACCTTAATCACCTTAACTGTCTCAACCTCCTCAACCTTCAAAACTGCCTTATTTCACCAAGTATAAATACAGGCCTTGGGGAGGGTATTAACACATACATTTGGAGAGCAAAGTTATGCTGGTGGAGTCTATTCAGAAG